>JAOEHI010051171.1:24429-50186 GCA_025447815.1 Percopsis transmontana | reverse complement strand
ACTAGGTGGAGAGACTATATCTCCAACCTGGCCTGGGAACGCCTCGGGATCCCCCAGTCAGAGCTGGTTAATGTGGCGCGGGAAAGGGAAGTTTGGGGTCCTCTGCTGGAGCTGCTGCCCCCGCGACCCAATTCCGGATAAGCGGACGACGATGAGAGGGGAGATGAGAGAAATACAGGCTCAATGAAAAGCAAGTGTTCATATGCCTGCCTGTGTGTGTGTGTGTGTGTGTGTGTGTGTGTGTGTGTGTGTAGTGCCTTGTGCTTCCATCTGCTTGCCCTAATTCGTGCGGGGTTATAACATTCTCACCGAGCATACACAAACATGTGTGAGCATATACAGACATGGACAAAACAGCAACACTGGACTACACTGATCATTTTCTGCCATTTCCTGCCCTCTCCCGAGGACTTAAAATGTCATGTGTACTGGGCGGGGTTGTCTTGGGTCCCATGACACACACACACACCCCAAAGAAGCAGAGTCCCATACACAACCGCACCCGGGGGAGATATTTTGGACGCTCCCAAATTTCCAGCCAGTATTTTAGAGAGCTCACTTCCCACAAACACACGCTTACACACTGCTAAGAATACGTGTCCAGCTGGGTTTCTCACACACACACACACACACACACACACACACACACACACACACACACCTATGAGAACTGTCACCAACATTTTCTAAACCATAAATTCATCAAATAAATACAATTTTGGGTCATCACGATTGACTCATAGTCAAAAAGGGCCGGGGAGTGACTGGACAATTGTTATGGATCAGGCTACACACTATGTAAACACATCTCCCACATACAGCACCGTGTGTTTCCCCCCTCAGTGAATTCGCAGGCATGGCTTCGTTGACAGCTGCGCGTTGCTGCTATGTTGGGGGAGTGCTGAAGACAGAAGAGTGCTAGATGGCAAAGACAGCTACAAACGAGCTCTCAGACACACACGGGAGAGTCTAATGTGAGCTGAGGGTTTTTTTTTGTTTTTATTTTAAATGTGTCCCAAATACTTCTACATAAATGGCCCGCCCCCGCTGCCGGAGACACACCCGGCATTAACGCTGCATGTTACGCAGCTGGGCGTGAGCGGTGACAGTGCATTAGGAACTTGTGCGAGTTTTTAGCTGGAGTAGCACCACACCCTCATTCTTGGTGACTTGTCACATTCTGGGCTGCTAATCTCTTGCAAGTTAGACTCTCCCTTCTGTGTGGAGAAGATGTTGCTAAATATTGGTACTTTAAAAGGCTCCCTGGGTGAAATCCAGACAGATCTCGGTCTGGGTCTCGCAGTCACTTTCACTCATTCTCTCTCACACAAACACAATATCTACCCCAGCTGCTAGCTCAGATTGTTTTACCTTTTGCCGTGCAATAGGTACTCATGCACACACCAAGACTCAACAACAACAATCAACAACACTTCATCATAAAAGGTGGCTGAAGAGAGCCGAAGAGAGCCAAAGAGAGAGAGAGAGAGAGATCTGGTTTGACGTTTGTTACTGTTACATTCTGTGTCCATAACAAGAGCAGGCCAGGTAACAGGACACACCCGAGTGTGTTCTTTACCAAAGCAACACTCTCAGGTGACAAACAAACACAGAGAAAGGAGGTCAGGCGTGTTTGTGCGATTTATACACACCAGGATTGATTAACAGAGTTTAATTGACAAAGTTGGATAGTTTTACAACATACCTAACATTTTACTCATTTCAGTATACCACTGTAAATTGTAACTGTACTGTATCTAGTGTTATCAAAGGATTGTACAACAAGTGCTACCACTAAAGCCTAACACACGCAGTATAGCTCTCCACTGAGCTTCATGTCCATTTCCATTCACTCAAAACACTAGAGCATTCAGTGAGAGCATAGCAGGTTATATACTTGGTCCCTGTACTGGTGTAACCTCACCACAGAACCACATCCCTGTTGGGTCCCTCCCTCTCTCTGGCCCGGTTCTCTGTCGCTGTCTGCCTGGTCCATTGTGGGCTTACGTAACAACCTGACACACTGGAAAACATGAGACCCAGGCTGCCCCACTCCCCCATCTAGGAGTGTGTGTGTGAGATTACGACTTAACAGTGGTCTTCAAAGTAGGGGTGCAGACCCCCCAAAGGGGCTGCAGAGTGCTTTTTTGAAGGGGGGTGTCACAAGATGATTTCAGGTTTTTGAAACCACTGCTCCATCACACACACACACACCTTCACACAAGTGTAAATTAGCACAGGTTTAACGTAAACCCACGGCAGCTGAACAGTCATAACGCAACAGCTACGGTGACAGCTGGCTCTCAACTCAGAGCAGCCACCTGCAGTTAAGATGACCGAAAATCAACCCACCACAACTTCCTATCAATACCCAATATGAGGAACTGGAAACCTACAGGGAATGGCTGTGTGTGTGTGTGTGTTTGTGTGTGTAACCAAGTTAAACATGTTAAAGACCCCCCACCACCCCACACATGTAGAAGCTGAATGAATGACGAGGTTCATTGGGGTATGACCCCACCAGCACTCTCACTCTCCTCAGCTGTAACAACATCCTTCCAACTGCCCTGCCCACCCTGACACCCTGAAACGCTAAAGGCCAAAGCATGGTACCCAAAATTTGGCCTCCCACAATATACTACCCTTTCTCCTCTTGCGAACACGTCTCAGCGCACGAGCTTAACCCATGGGCACTACCACTGTATTTTGTTACCCCGCACAGGTCTGGGCAGACACACAATTTCGGTGGTGCACGGACAGTCCGGAAGGCCAAAGTATATTAAACATGCCCCTGGAACAGTCTGGTCGGCAGACATGCTTGGTATACTTTGGCCTGCACACACACACGATTGTCAATCAAGCCTTGGAAGTCAATGTATAAAGTCAACTAAATTTTTACAACGACTCACACACTCTGAATCTGGGAGTCTTAATGTTTATAATCTGTCTACATCGTTTACATAAACCGTCCACCTAAAAGCCTTTTGCAGGGCAAGGCCGGTAAGTGTCTGTGAGGATAAAAGAAAGATTTTGTGTGTGTGTGTGTGTGTGTAATGTATTTTCTATGAGTTAAAACCAAATTCCTCTTGTTGTTTTTCACAACTTTCCTTCCTGTGCTTTGACTGGTTTGTGGCCATGTTCTCTGTTAATGATTGTTTATCCTAACCAACCAAGAGTTTACCAGATTGTACACTCAACAAATGGAAAAACAATTCCTAGTTCCTCTTTAAAAAGACACAAATTACAGCACAAACCTATTCTCATAATAATGGCTAGCAACATTTGAGACGCAGCCGTTACATTTCGCCAATTTAGTCGAGCATGCAATATTTCTTGGGCAGTTTTTTTTGTGGAGGAGCTAAACTACATGGTACATTTTCCCTTCATGCAATAAAAGAAAACATTAGTATTGGGGTTGCTTGGCAACCAGAATCCTTGTAAGAAAAGCATTGCGGTCTGGAGACAGGCGCTGTAAATTACCAACTCCAACGGAACGATGGAATTTCTGGAGCGGAATTAGCCGTCACACTAAGGCTGGGCACTGGCCCCAGAACCTAAAACTTCGACAGATCAGATGAGGACCGTAAAAAGGTGGACCAAACAACCATCACCATCTTCAACTTCATGCTTAAAATTACAATTTTACAATGATCTGCCTTACAGTGTGTCCCAAACTCTCCATCTTTTAAACCACGGCACAGTTCATCAGTTGAATCAGGACACTTCAACCAGAATCCCTCGAATTTATATCCTTTTACTTGACATTGTGTAACACACAATGTCAAGTAAAAATAAAATGTGCAGTCTGTCAACCTCGAATGTTTACAAGTATAAAGTGTGTTCAACCCCAATGTACCCCAAGCACATAATCCCCTAAAAAGGAAATTGTACAAGTATCAAAGATTAACCTATGGAATGGAATGTAAATGTGAACAGAGGGTGTTGTCCTCTAGACCCACCCTATTCATTTTTGCCTTTCTCTGACTGCCCTGCCAATCTTTTACTTTCTTTCTCCTGGAGTGTTGTCACATTTAACCATCTTCGGTTTGCTTGAGGCCCTTGTTGCATTTTTTTCCCCCTACAGCACTGGAAATAGAGGGTGTCCACACGCAACAGGACAAAACTTTTGTTTTCTCCATCTACCCCCTACCCCCGTTTTCATGCAGAATACACTTCTAAGTACTGGTTTCTAAGATCTTAAAACATTTCAAGCGTCACACGCTAATTTTACTGTATATATAAGCGTTATTCTGCGAGTTAATGATAAATATAGGGAATAGGCTCAAGACACATCTTGGCATGTTTTCATGCAATCCAAATCACCATTTAGACAACGCACTTATAAGTAAAAACAGGATCTCTCCTAATAAAACATTAGCTTAACAATCAGTGATCCCGAACGTTCTGGCTCGTACCAGATCTCCATTTGATGATGTCACTGAACTCCTCATTAGCTCCTCCCTCTGCGAAGTCAACAGGTGATGCCATGACAGTCAATGAATCCACCAATATTTTGTAATATGGAACCTGGTCTCTTCTTACACAGTGTAATGGTCCACGCTGCACCTGTAAGTACATTATTATTTATTATTTAGCTTCAAAACATAAAAAAGGTATATAGAAACTTGGTTTACACGCCATTGTTATTAATTAATCTAAATATTTAGCCATGTGTTTAGCTCTCCTCTGCATTAGCATAAGTGACTGATAGGAAGTCTCCTCAATGGTAGTGGGAGGGGTACTCTGAAGAAAAGCAAACACATGCACACTAGTGTGTGTGTATATGTATAGAGGTCTGGCACCTCACGATAACCTCATGATAGTATTTAATAAACCTTAGTTTAATAAGAATATAATCCCCCTCAACCCCCAAATTGGCGTCTGCTATTATACACATTTACACCAGCTTCCATTATGTCCTTAAGAAATTAACCATCGGTCATAATTTTCTAACATTATTTAGGACGTAGCCTATTCATGAGTTACTCCACTGACACAATGCATGACAATTATGCATTATAAGCGATAGGCTAGTTGTAAACAAATCAGCCTACTTAGTATGGCCTGTCTTTAATGCAAGTTAAATTTAAGTTCCCCTTTCATAAAAGCATTATCTAAATGTACAGTCTTGTCCAGTTCCGTGAAAGATAGTGAAGCTTTACCATGAAAGGAGTTAATGTGGTGTTTTATCAAACACTGCACGACGAGTTACAATGCTTTGGGGATGATGCAAGTCACTAAATATAACTACAAAAAAGGCAAACCCATTTGTCCGGTGTCGTCTTAATTTCAGTTCCTTTAATCATAAAGATGAACTGGCCGAAGCAAGTATTGGGATTCAATATGCTAGTTTGGACACTTTGAACAAAAGCAGCACTATGCCTCCAGGTTTCCAGGCCAATAAAATTGGGTTACTCATGTCATTTTAATCCGATGAGATTATCACCAAAGTGTTGCAAGGCTGCCCTGTAGCCTACTGGGTGACTTTTCACTAACCAAGGCATTTAAACCTGCAAGTCTTCAGATTTTCAAATATGTGAATGTGTTACAGTCACATACAAACATTCACTATTGCTGAGCTTCGTGATTTTTACAGTAAGATTACAATCTAAAACAATAACACGTCTTTCTCGGATTGTTAACTTTTAACTACATTAATAGACTACGATTTATGGAGACACCAGTGCATTGCAGGGATCGACGTCCCCTCAAAATCACATACACTCACCTTTGCTGTCAGCAAGCAACGCGAAGGCTTCCGTAAAAGCAGAACAAAAGTTTAAATATGCGGCTAGACCAAATTATGAAACAGTACTCAAAAGATGAACGTAAAGTAATCCGATGATTTAAGCCATTCTGTCGGGGAATGGGGCACTCAACTATGCTTGGAAAGCATAGTCCTCAAGCGCATCCACTCTTCACAACTATTTTCCAAAGATATAGTGTTTCGCAAACCACTCCCACTGTTGTTTTTCTCGAAAGCACGCGGTAATATGGTCGATTGGGAGACGGGGGAAACGTTTTTTTAATTTCACTATGACCACCGCAATAGTGTAGCGTTGTTTCCAAAAGTTTGTCCCTCTAGCCGTCTTTCCCTGCTTTTCCTCTGGCTGCAAACTTCTGACGCGCATATGGGGATGGAAACATGGCGCGGCATGCGTCACGTGACCGCTTACCAGAGCGCTGGAGAGCAATAGCATACAATTCCCAATGGAAAAGTAAAGGTCTCAATCAAATGATTAAGCCTACATTATGTATACATACATAACATTGTTTCACTTTTCACAATGACCAAGAATGCCAGTTATAAATTAATATTTGGAGCAATGCATTTATAGTACATGTGACCTTGCACAAAGCACCAATTTACTACTTGTCTGTCCGGGCTACTTTTATTTCAGTTTTAGCCCCCTGTGCAACAAATGTTCCAGTGTAGGAATGGATTGAATAATAGATTGAGCCCCACAGTGACAGTCCCTGGGGCTCTGGTGAAGCCGAGATGTTGATCCTCCATTGTAAAGTCTCTGCCTGCACCCTCCCTTCTCTCAGCTGTAACTGCTCTTTTGTGACGCTTCCTCAAACGGCTCAAAGAAGCAGCTCAATTTCACAAATTAGCGCCCCATCGGGCTTGGGACAGGTATCGAGTGTCAGCATAGCAGGCAGAGAGTAGGACAGGGATGGAGGGAAGCGCCAGTAATGTTGACCTGTAAATTCACATAGGTGTGAAGTCGAAAGGTTTACAGGGAGGTAATATTTCCAATCCTGTCCTGTGTTTAGGAATTTAAGAAGAAATCAATATAAACTATGCCAGATTTTAACTTGTAAAAGGTTGGGGATTGAACGAATCCCCACGCATCGCCCTTGTATCTAAATTATAGAGACGTGTGTGTGTGTCAGCCTACATCCGAACTGATGATGAACTCCACCCATCAATTACTACAGCAAGGAGATAGTGCCCCCTAGTGCAGCAACCCTGTTATTACTCATATGACTACTAAGGCACATTTTTATGAGGGGCTGCAAAATAATAATACACAAAAATTCGACAAGACATTTTGTGTAGATTAGAGAAGGTTCTGACTTTTTACCCCCCAAAAAAGAGCATGTCTAAAGTAATATATTGTATATTACTGTTTGCAATACTTCTCCAATAGATCTAAATCAAAATAAAGCAATGGCTAAATATTGATTATCCGTGACTTTTCAACCAGTAGGAGGTAGGCTTCTACTGTAGAAAGTAACCGGTCTTACCGGTGTCACATTTAAATCACATTTAATAACACATTTAATAACGTCTTTGTGCTACCATGACTGGGATTTTATCCAGTGTTAAATCCAGTGCGGTTAATTTCGCAAAATATGGGGTTTGTTAGTGAACATTGCAACTAGTGTTGGTGCTTAGTGCTTTACGATGAGACACGTATGTCAACCACAATTTCCCTTAGTAGACAGCAAAATGTTTTACCAGGAGTGGGGTTCGAACCCACGCGGACATATGTCCATTGGATCTTAAGTCCAACGCCTTAACCACTCGGCCATCCTGGTATGCGCAGAAAACCTTCCTTAATATCAACTTATACTTACAAAATGACTTTTATGGTTTTAACGTATCACAGTTACAAATTTGTAATTTTAGTAAAATGTTGGCTTAATTGGCACATAAGTCGTGCGTATGAAAATGTAGGAAGATACCAACCTATTTCCTCGTCTGACTGGGCGAACCTTATAAGTAGCCCGGTAGTCATTTCATCAAATATTAAATGTGAACCACGTCGCATTTGATGTTCAAAACTGCCACTTATAAATATATAGCATTAATATGATACATTGTACTGTTAAATCTGTTTGCTTAGCAGCTAGAGCTAGGCATATCCCAGCACTAGCAATGCTAACTAGCGAGTATATCGTAGCAATTAGCATTTTGAACGTAACTCGGCGCGCAAGCTTAAGTTAAACATGAAATTATGGTCAAAAATAATATTTTCCCAGGACTTCAAAATAACACCGTGCGGCGTGAAGAGTGGAATCAATCGCACATCCTTACGTGGTTTTCCGAAGTAAGAAGAAAGTTATGCTGCTTCTGCACATGGCAGACCTAAATAAAGGCGCTGCTGAATCAGCTGGTCCAAACTGGACTGAGAAAGGGAAAATAACCCGTCCATATGCTAGCAAACACAGCTATAAGAAAACGTGTATACCCATTTCTATTTTATATAGGCTCTGGTCCCTTTAGTATTTGCACTCTCTTAGCCACATTTCATTGCTTACTTTTTCTCAGCCATTACATTTATGTCATTTTCAAATTAATCAAAAGTGCCCCTCTCAACCAGGGACGTGCAGAGAGTTCCACAGGGGCAAATGTAAAAAGGGGCATCTTTTTTTTAAGTAATTCCAATATTACGTTTAATAATAACTTCGTATTCTTATCCTTATAACTGGTAAACAGACTGTGTGGCGACAATTATTATGAGACTGATATAACCTATTGATATAACCTATTATTTTATGTTTACCCTAATAGAAATAATGACAACAAAAAGGCAGCTTTGCAAGTAAAAGATGAATCCAACCGGATCTTTACAGGAAAATCCAATTATTATTAAATAATAACCCACTGTTGTCCCGGTAGCTGCTGTGGTTGTTCCTGTCGTTCAGTCATTTACCAGGGCCTCCAGCTAGTGCCTCCTCTCCTGCCAGCTCCTCCGGTCCTCTAGCAGCCAAGAGGCGAAAGGCTGACTCTGCGGGGATGCAGTTTCTAAGGGAGCAAGCTAGGCAGGCAATCTAAATCTCGCCTAGGGCTCCAAAACGGTCAGGTCTGGCCCTGATGCATTCCTTCCACACTTTAAAATGTATATTTTTTATTTATTACACTTGTATTCATGATAGGTTACGGTACAAATGTTAAAGCATAATTGTAATAACTTTGTATTACATGAACAGCTAATGACATATTGCGAATCAGAACAGAGATTTCAGTTTTTACATTTCACAAGGTGAGGACTATTCTCCTGTATGACATTTTGCCCTTGTGTAATAATTCTTTCAATTTCTACTGCCCTCAATAACACTTCATTTGATGTGACTCACAAAAGTTAGTTAACATGGTTCATGGATTGGTTTTATTTTAAAAAGTACTTAATACTATAAATGTTTTGCGGAGATCAAAATTGAGACGCCATGTCATTGACCACAAACAACTTTGCTTGTCACTGGTAAGTTCAGCCTAGATTTTAATAGTCTAAGACTTAGGGTTAACACAAGTTCCTTGTGGGTTACCTGGCCGATCTGATGATGATCGGTCTGCATAAAGGAATTGCATTTTTGTAGAGGTGGAGGGTTGAACCGAAGCCCAACTTGTACTTTGTAAAGTTTGATCAAGCTCTCCTTGGTGAAATGAGCAGCACATTTATTGACTTCAAATTTAAGACTCCAGCCATCTACACCATCCTTTTGAAAGTAATGTAAACTAATTCTGTGCTCAACAACCAAATTTGACACATTTCCACTGTTTAAAAGTTTGACAGATACTGAGGTGAATCAGCAGAAAGAATCCAGACAAGCCAGTTTTTTGTATTATCATAGTCCTGGTGTGTGTCCCAGATATATTTCCTTGTATCTCAAACTTACAATAAACCTTAAATCTACCATATGACAGGCAATTATCAACTTTCATTTATTCCCCCCCCCCCCTTAATTTTTTGAAGCATATTCTCATTTAACCTAGTCTTTACTAGTGTTTGTATATTTGTTTACAATATATAAAATAAAATAAAAATTAAAAACAAAACAAAACACGACATGAGCCGTCCTTTAACCTTTACTTATAGCAGCAATACTAATTATACCATTAGCACTGAATAGAGGTAATGTATACAGAGTCAAAAAACTCCACTAGACATATACACAATAGATTTTCATCTATGCCAAATATATAGTGTGATTCCTGAATGCTGGTAACATTTTTATTTCTGTTTTTGATCATACGATAGATGTTTTTGCCAGATTGTTTCCACAACATCATCTTATTGAGATAGATTCATCCATAAAATTGTAGCCAGAATGTGACAGATAATTAAAAACACCACCTTTTGAGTCAAAATTATTTCCTCTAGTCAATCAGCCTCCAACAGGGTAGACAAGGACAGCACTGCATACAGGGGTTCTTCCTCTTATACTTCAGAGCAGTCTTAATATTGGTATTGATTTTGGCCACGTACTCCTGTGTGCCATATACATTGGCCTCTATGCTGTTCAGCATGCATCCCTGTTCGTCCGCCAGCACGGCCATGTGCAGGAAGAGTTCATGGACCTCCCTCATCCTGGCCTCCAGCTCCACAAGCGCCTTGTGTCTGCTTTTGATCTCACAGAACGCCCCACGCGTGGAGCGCCCGCCCTCCGCCGTCAGGCTCTGGGACAGTTCGGCCCAGCCCTGCCCACCTTTATCCACCAGCACATCCAGCTGCTCGTCAGTGATGTCTGATCCCAGGATGGAGGCCTGCCTCTGGATGCGCCTGCGGCACATGCTCCTCTGTAGCTCCTCAGCTTCGCCGTAGTCAGCCATGGCGGCGTGGAAGGCGAGGGTGAGCGCGTCGTGCTGAGTGCGGGCTATGCGGCTTACAGCGGCACTTTGGCCTTCTTTCTCCTCCAGCTGGCGGCTCTGCTCCCCCAGGGCCTGGAGGCGGTCATAGAGAGCCTGACCACGCTGGTGGATCTTCCTGGCAATGGAGTCAGAGTCCTGCTTGATGAGGGTGAGACGCCGCACGCTGGTGCCAAAGCGTTGGTTGTGCGTCTTTAAGTGAGTCACCTCCAGCCGGAGCAAGCAGATCTCCTTGCGAATGGAGTGGGCCTCTTCCAGGATGCTGTTGTAGGAAGATGCGTTCTCAAACACCATGGCCTCCTGGGACAGGTCCATCTCGTCCTCACCGAAATCTACAGACCAATTGTTCTCCTGCTGCTCACTAATGGTGTGTAGCATCTCAAGCCTGTCCCGCATGTTATCTGAGAAGCCAATGGAGAAAGACATGCTATGGCTAACTAGTCATTAGATATATATATATATATAACAAAGCTCACAATCACTATAATACATGGTTTTTCACTATCCTAGGGGGCAGGATAGGCTAGTGGTTAAAGTGGTCGACGACTGGGTTCAATTCCCGACATGCCCAGGCTTCCTGTGAGAATCCTTGGGCGTTCTTGTATTCACTGCAATTGCTTTGAATAAAAGGGGCTAAATGACAACATGTTGAATGCCAATTTTTGGTTTAAAGTCATATTCTTTTATACAGGATGTTTCAGTTATGTATTTAAAAAAAATAATTTTTAAGAACCTTTAAAGAATTAATACATGCGTTTATAGAAAACTATGTCCACAAGTCTGAAGTTTACTTTATAGTATAACTATTGGAAAAAAAGAAATACTGGATGGTGAAACAATGCAAATTAGGAAAGCCTAATGTATTAGCAATAGAGTAAATACTCAAAACTATGTTTTGTATTGATGTCCACAATTCACTCTGTACTTCACTATCTTTAGGGAATAGCAACACCAATTCCACAATTTAGAGTATATTGTCAAACACAGTGACAATATACTCTAAATGTGGTTGCCTGTTCATACCATAGTAAACCAGGAACAAGGAAGAATAAAAGTCCTCTTAAGAAAAAGTACATAGGGTAGAAAAAAAACCCACGTCGCTTACTCTCTACTTGTTTTAGCTGATATCCCTTCTCAGTTTGTCTCCTGACAATCATTTCCTCATATTATGTTTGTAAAAAACATTTAAGATACATTTGGAAATCAAGTCAAGTCAAAGAAATGTGATCCTTCAGAGTTTTATTCCTTTAAAAAGGAGGTACTGGAAGATTTAGGAGACTATTCAGGAGTGCCTAAAGTTGAATGAATTATGTAATCAACCCCCTATTGACTCAAGTAAATTTTGAAGAGATAAAGATACTAAGAATTTATCTTACCTTTTTTTTTTGTCTGCTCACAAAATACTAGTTAATTCCCTCCATGAGTGTCTTTTAATTCACTCTGTAAAAGGCATTGAAGAGGACATCTTGCCAGTGCTTGAGAAGGAAGTTGTTAGTCGAATTGTCACACTTGCTAAATGACTGCCTTGTGCCTTCCCAGTGTCACAAGCACTCCCTTTAAAAAAAACAAAAATACTTTCCCGGCAGAAGTGTCTTTTCAAGGGATCAAATTAGTACTTTGTAAGTCTCAGATGGTGTACAATCAAGGGAATGCAAGTTTTCATTCCCACCAGGTGCTTTCCATTATCAATTTGCCTCTCTGATTGATAGTGCTCCAAGTGTTAAATGTGTAAAATCTCCAGATTGTGTTTTGTAAGGAATATAATATACTGTACAGTGTAGTCATTCTTATCCAACACGACTCACGAATACAGAATGAAGAACATACTGTACCTATATTCACCCTTATTTCAAAATGTATCATCGGATTGGAGGATGAAATCTAGAGGATGTTATTTATTTCTATGTGAAAATATACCTGTGCAGCCCTTTGACACTTTAATATGGTACAAACTTGACCTGACTCCACTGTGGATGAATGACATCTGTGGCTGTGTCCACACCTGTCTGAGCGAGAGTGAAATTAAAACTGTGCGTGCGCGCACACACACGCGTGCACACACGCACACTATAGTAGTTTGTATTGTAGTAGATTGCATTTTAATGTACTCATTAATGAAATAAACATGAAACAGCAAGGACTTTTAATCAAGACAAATATTACAAATAAATACACAAAATACACTTTGTCACTGATGGACTATAATTATAATAATAAGACACTTTTGTGCTATACAACACAATCAGCCCAGATATTCTTCATTAGTGTAATTTCTAAAATCTGGTTTTCCTTAAATGTCAAATAATCTTTATATACACAATGACATACTTGTGAAACGGTATTGGCAGGTCATGTATAGCATTTGGTTAACTCACAAGGAGTATACTTGTAAGACATTATAAAGATAGCCAGGTAAGTTTTAAATAACCTGACACACCTGAATTTATGTCAGGCCATTAATTGAAGTGGTTCTGGTGCAACCTCCACTACAACATGTATCAGGGGCTGAATCCTAGTTTTAGACACCAGTCTCAAACTCTTCATACTAAATTTTGCTATGAAATGAATACATTGCATGAATGGAATTATTAAAAAAACAATGCCTTTTACCTAAACCTCTTCTTTTTGAAAACGTTGATACACGTGCCTTACTTACGTGTATGTTCTCTATTTGCAGCAAATCATTGTTTTACATCCTGGTAAACTAAAAAATGTAATAGGTCAAAAGGCTGTGTCTACACAATAGCACCACACTGATGCAATAGGACCTGTCAAGTAATGGCAAATGTGGAAATAAACAATTGAGTACAGCCCAAAAAGATTTTCACCATTTTCTCTGTTTCGACAGCATACATTGTAGTCTGTATTTTCTTGTCCCTCAGTTTCTACTTGTTCAGTGCCTTCACTTACAACAAGAGAAACAACCACAAAAGATTTTTTTGAACGGATTGTTCTTGTCATGGCGTTTGGCCCTGTTAAGTTTGACCATAGCCTCCTGCACGGCCATGTCGGTTTGCTGGACGTTGGTTTGGATGGAGGTGACCATTGGCCCCTGCTCCTCCACCAGCAGGGCGATGTCCAGGAAGATCTCATGGATGTTGTTTATGCGGGACTCCAGGTCCACCAGATCCTGGTGACGTTTCTCAATCTGGGTCAAGGCCGACCGGGCCGTCTTGCCTTCCGTCGTGACGGTCTGAGTGAAGACGTTCCAATCGCCTTTCTCAATCATCTCCTCCACCTCGTCGCCCGTCAGCTCCAGCCCCACAACCTCCATCTGCCTCTGGATATAGGTCTTGCAGCTCTCGCGGTGGCTCATCTCGGCCTCGTTGTAGTCGAACATCGCATCGCGAAAGCCGTTGCTGAGGCCAGCGTACTGCGTTCTGGCAATGCGCGACACGGTGGCACCGGAGCCGTGCTCGGCCTCCACGGCGCGAGCCGTGCTGTCCATTTCCCGGAGGAGCTTCAGCACCCCCTCAGCGCGGGCCTTGATGTCCGCCCCGATGGCATTGGAGTCCCTCTTGATGGCACTCATGCGGGTGGTGCCCTGGAACACGCGGGAGTTCTGCTCGCGGAGCCTCTTGACCTCCAGGCGGATGAGCTGGACCTCTCGGTGGATTTCCTGGGACTGCGAGAAGACCTCCTCCAGGGCAGGGCTGTTGTCAAACACCACCGCCTGGTGCGGAAGCTCCTCCTCCAGGTCCACGTTGCTGAAGGAGTCTGAGGCGGCGGCGGCGGCAGACTCTGCGTACTCCATGGGCTCCACGTGGCCATTGGACATCTCCTGCAGGTGACTCAGTCTGTCCCTCATGGCGGGGCTGGAGAATAGATCAGGAGACAGGGGGAGTGGGAGCGGTGTCTGTATCCTCTCTCAAAACACACTACATCTACCTTAAATAGAGGTTTGAAATGATATTGAACCTAATATAAGCCTTGACGATACAAGGCTTATGGGATGTATATAAATATTTTCAACAACACTGCATGAAAGATATCTTTGCGAGAAAGACATCAGACGTGTTCTTGAACTGCAATCTAATTTGAGGTTGGGAAAAAATTAAATAAATACATTTGGTTCATTGCATACAGAACGTCAAGCATTCAGATTTATAGGTTAGAAAGCAATACAGTTAAGGGTTTTACATTATGAATTTAAGAATTCAATGTCCTTTTTTCCAACAACCAAATCACACATTTGTACAATTGGTTTATCATTAGCATATATGGAATGGGAAGGGGGGAAAACATTTGCATAATACATCGTAAATTCTGGACCACTAGCTCGGAGCTGGTGAAATATGAAGACAACCTTTATTTTCCTCAGGACCCAAATGAAGACATACCAGGTAATCAGCTGATGTGGTGTGTCTGTGTGCCTCAACCACATTCCCAGTCTGATTAAAGTTGCAGCACCTGTTTAGAAGCACTATACTTCTTCATTGTAACACACCCAGAACCATTCACCTGTCTGACTGGTTTAAAAAAAGTTTTTAAAAAAGGTGGTTGATCCCATTTGCTATTTTAATCAATGTAGGCATTGGCAATGAGGAACAACAATCTGTCCGACTACATTTGGAGAAAGATTTTCCATTATGTAAACAAGTTTTTATTTTATTTATTATTGAATTAATGTAACCCACTAAACCACCCAAAAAAGGACACCTTCATTAATAGCACTTTCCACCTCGATTTCCTACTAAAAATCATTGGGAAAAATCTGAATTTGTGATCATAATCCTAATTATATTGAACACCTAATGTTGCCGCGTCTTTCCTCGTTTTACACAAGAAACATAGACCAAAGCTCCATACCTGTTCTGGCCGTGCCTCTGATCTTCAGCAATATCAATTTTTCCCTAAAAGCGCAGGTCACCAATGTGCCACAGCACCATCCTATACGTCTTGAACGCGGCTCCTGGGGTTTGTTATTTGACCGGCTACGTGGTACAAAAAAAAATGCTCCACACACATGCCACAATACATATATATTTGGCGTTTACGTGCTATTTGACTGTCGCGTGTTGGAGCAGTAGGTTACGCCCCCGCTTGAGACAACAATAATGTGACTCAGGAATGAGGCCGAGTCAGTTTTGCCTTACGCTGACGTCGAACAAGAGAACTATTTATGAAACTGTCTTGTCCCTTGCATAGCGCACTTGCACTAGCCGAACGAATAGGTTGAACGCTGGTCGCAAGTGACTGCTTGCTGTCAACTTCGAACTACAAAGGTGGGTTGTGCACAGGGATGGTTGAATGACTGAACACTCCCAGCCACGCCTTAATCCAAATTAATGTATGGTGTGTGGGGGGGGGGAGAGAGAGAGAGAGAGAGAGAGAGAGAGAGAGAGAGAGAGAGAGAGAGAGAGAGAGAGAGAGAGAGAGAGAGAGAGGATGAATGGGGATGAAGTAGAAAAGACAAACTGATATGAAACTGAACAAACTGAACATTTTTTTGTTTGCCTAACTTTAGCTTAATGCCTACTGCCATGTCATAAGAATTTCTCTGTACAGAATGATCCTGTGTTATTCGGTGCATATGATAAATAATATGACTTTGACTTTGACTAAAGCATGTACATGAATACAAATATTTTGTACGATAACATGTTAATCAGATCTTCCATGCACACATAATGACGCCACCCATATCCATACAACTGGATAAAAGATAATACTTTTTAATTAAATAACCACATTTCTGAATTGCATTGATTTGCTAGAATCTCCTTGGTATAATGATAACGGAAGAGGTTATAACGTGGTTATTATTTTCACGTCATCACTGACCACATCCAGACATGACATTCCAGTGATTTTGATTAAGTAGGCTACATGATCTTGTGACGTTAAACCAACTTCTCCCCCGCACAAAATGTGTATAGGGTATAGTCTACTTGTGTCTATGTTTTCTTCTCACACATCACTAGGGGCAGTAAGGCCCTCCGTCCTGTCACATCTCAGTATTTTATGTGACGAGATAATTTAATATTAATACAATATAATTATCATTTTTTAAGGCTATAAAATCGAGGGTCCTCTGCAGTTTAAAGCGAGGTCCCATTATATGGCTGTTTTTTTTATGGCACATGACCACGCATGCGCGTGTCCGCGGGCAATTCAATTCACCATAACCCATCTCGCTTAGGTTTAGATCCTTCCTTTAGGGGCTCTGTGGCTACTTTAGTTCCAGCATCTTTACAGTTTCCAGCCTGGCTTAAAACATACACACCACACAAAAATCGAGAATGGTTATACAATTGTCTTTACTTCGGAATGCTTGTCTCAATCTTCGGATACCTTCGGTACATCATGCCCGTCCAGTCTACAGTTTTGCGAAACTCCGATCGTTAGGACCTACCAGAAGCGGGTATATTTACCGGGCCAGTACTACTACGAGCACTAAGAGTTCAAAACGGCTGCTGAAATTCGGGGACGACTCAGAAAAATACAATGAAACTAGATACGAGAATTCTCTAAGGTAAGAAAGACAAAACACCTAATTTCCTGAAACAGTGAATTCCGCTTGTTGATCTTAACGGAGGAAACGAACGCATACGGACACGAATTAGTGCTACAATAAAGTCATATTTGTCTGGACAATGTGATAAATTAGCTTGAGGATCGTAGCCCGGGTACCACGTGCCTCTGATGTCTACAAGGGACTGCTGCCAGCTGATGTAACTTTTCTCTATTCTTACCGCCCCACCTTCTGAAAAGTCAAATGTGCGATGTATAAGCGAATCAAAATCGAACGGCGTTTATTTTTGACGACTACATCGTAACAATATGTGTGGCATAGAGTTGTCGTTGAAATAAAACTGTCCACCTTTTAAATAATGGGCTAATGTTTACATTATGGACGCTATACGTCTGCTACAGAGGGCCATGAATGACGTTTGTCGCCCTTCCCCAAAGTGTTTGCAGCACAGAAACTTAGCAATAATGACTTACTTGACCCTGGCAAAATGTTTGATAACATGATGGGTTGCTTTGTCAAATGAACAGGCTTGGTCCTATCTTTTAGTGCATAATTGTGATGAATGGAGAAGTAATAAACCTGACAAATTCTATCCACACAGGGAAGTGGTTCAGAGTACCAGGGAGGTGATTGTTGCTTTGCAGAAAGAAATCTCTGCATTTCAGCCTGTGCTGGTCGTCATACAGGTATTCAGAGTTAATGCAACCGACTGCATGGCCTACCTTATGTATGATAATAATATAATCATAATAGGATAATACATACTATGGAAGAAAGTCATTCCCAGTGTACAACCAGGACATTTGTAGAACAAGTCCTACACGGGTGTTGCCGGATACAGGTATGGTTTTGAAGGCAGGGATCTGGCACTAACCCATTAACCTTCCCTTGAACCACCTTCTTTTCTTCTCTGTAGTGTCCCCATGAAGTTGACGTATTTCCTCTTGAAACAGGAAGTTGGGACAGAACATGTCGAGGGAATAGACTTTTTCCCCACAATAGCCAGTAGTGTTCAAGATACACGAGTACACACATAATCAGATGTAAATGTTACAGTAGCTATTGAGAACCTACTAAAAACTTAACTATGTAACTATGTGGCTTTCTTACACGAAGCCAGTGTCACATTTAGTCACACGCACTAATGCTCCTCAATGGGTTATGTTTGAAAACAGGCAGGTGAGGATGACCGCTTGCTGCAGATTAACAAGAAAATAGCAGCAAAGGTTTGGCCCTCCTGTGTTTCAGGCTAGTTGTGCCTCACGTATTCTATATATTGCGTGCACTACAGTGTTTTTCACTAAACATCTCCGTCTCCTCTGTGTTTACAGGTTGGCCTGAACTTCATGCAGATCTCCCTGCCGCCACGTTGCACCGAGGATGAAGTAAGTGATGTGACGGATTGTGCAGGGAAGAAGGACGAGTGTTCTCTTGAAGCAGACTCGCCCCTTTCCGTTCCACGTCTCTGCATGTCAAAACACGACCTGTTGCGGTAGATAGATCAGATGAGCCTCATTTAATCCCGTGGGAAATTTAGAAACGAATGGTAGACCATTGTGGCGTCTGTAAATCCTTTCTTCATTATTTAGTTCCTGCAACTTCAACTGGATTGGCCCAGTCTGTTGTGTTTGTTTCCACTGTATACTATATATGTTGGGCATTATGTAACTCATGTTGTTGTCTGCCCAGCTGTGGGTTTGGAAACCTCCCTTTCCTGGCATGAGATGTTTCTGACTGTGTGTGTGTGTTTGTGTGTGTGTGTGTGTATAGTAGGGAATCCTCTGGGAATAGGTATGAAATTCCACAGTTGACTGTGTATAATATACATTACAAGTCTGGCCTGAAGAGACTGGTGCTGCTCTGCTTCTGACTGTTTTGTTTCTTTTACCCCTTGGCCACCAGTTGGCAGCCATTCACATTCATTTGTTTAGTTTTGTACAAAACTAAACCACCCCCCACCCTTCCCCCACACTTTCCACACATGCAGATTTTAGGGGAGCTATTGAAGCTAAATGAGGACCCCAGGGTGCATGGCGTTTACCTTCACCTCCCCACTGCTTACCTCACCAGCCGAGTGCTCAACACGCTCAGACCTGAGAAGGACGTGGAAGGGTACGAATAAAACCCACAAAGCAGACATACGAGCCACTATGTTAAAATGGGACACACTTTGTTGGTCGTTCCTCATGTGGAGGGAGGGCAGTAATATAGCTAATCAGATGTTGATCTCTAGATGTATAATTGCCCACTTGCTGACCACTGTTCATGTCAGTGTTAGACACTAGCTAGGCAGGTTAACAAATGAAGAAAGTCGCACACATAGCCTTCATATTTGTTAACCAGTTTACTTTGCACTAGTTAGCACCTCTGGCTAATCTCAGGGTCAGGGTATGTAAGAACTCTAACCTTTTTAGACAGTAGCTAGACTTCTGGAGCTGTTTCTGTAGCTCTACAGAGATTCATTTACTGCCATGCTGCATCAAATTTGTCTTGGATAAGAACAGGCGTGCAGAGGATTAAGATGATGAACAACTATAACATGATCTTCAACAGACACGTGAAAGAGGAAATTAGTAAGGGACTCTGCATCATCAACTAGTTGAATAGAACTTACAGTAGTCTTGGGCGATGTTGAAATTCACCTACTGACGATATGACTTTAAGAAAAACTTAGATAAATGATATTATCGTTGCCAGATAAACTGAAACAACACATGTGTATGAATATACCAAGAGATGTTTTTGTCGCTCAGTCCAGTAGAAGCATTCACATGGATTCAGGCAGACAGTAGACGGCAAGCCGGATAGTATTTTAGTAGATGAGAGCAGGGCGGTAAAATTGGGTGAGGCCGGCAGAAAATACTAGCAACAGAAATGGTAGATAGGATCACCATCCAAAGTTAAATTCCGCAACGTAATTTATAACCGGATGTACATAAAATAATAGACACAAAATTATTTTATTTCATATATTTTATTACATAGCAACATATCATCATGCGCTTTTCGTTTTGGTTTCCTGCCAATCCCTTGGACTGTTTGTTAGTTTTTCCCATACCGTCCAGAAGGTGTTGTCTGTCTGCCATCTATCGTCTGTCTGAATCCATAGCCTATTTTACGAAGCCAGAAATATTGCGGCTTTATTCTGCCTCGCTGTTCTGTGTAAAAGGTACGGAGGCGGAAGGGGGCGATCATTGCTGTTCCACCTCTGTGCCGGTATGCGAGCCGACAGCGGAGGTAGTCAGAGCCGGAACAAGTCTGTGTAAAAGGGACAGCCGCAATGCCAAAACAGGGGTGTGACGTTTTGATTAAGTTTGTCACCAGAGTCATGTATCAACAAGCACGGTATTATTTCATGAATAAAGGTTGTATAGTTATGCTCTCTGTTTAGTTCAGTACAAGCGAATGTGGCATAATGACGGGTCTTTTTAATGGCATTATTGTGGGATATCCGTACCTCTGTAATATCGTCCTGTTACCAGTGCCAGTGAGGTTGAATAGTGTGGCCCAGCAATATCGTGTGTCACGATAATATTGTTTTATCGCCCAAGCCTAACGTACAGTATTGGAGGCCGAAGTGTCATTTGAAGAACTCTCACAAACAGCGCAAGTAACTTTCTGAAATATTCACCAATATGTGCTTACCAGAAACCCCACATTATTTGGTTCTGTCCTTCTTCAGAATGTCAGATGTCAACATGGGCCGTCTGGTACGTGGGGATGTGGTCCAAGGTTATGTGCCACCCGCAGCTAGCGCTGTCATGGAGATGCTGAAGAGACATGGTACATTTTGGGGGAGAGGGTTTCATCAAAGATCAAGTCTAAATCAAATGAAAGTCACTTACTACACAGGATTTATAAGGGAATTTGCTGTCGGTACTCCAAAAAAAACAATTATATTATTGCACAAAGACAGTGCAGTGTTTATTACAACCATTCCCTCTCCCCAGACACTTCTCTGGATGGGAAGACAGTGTTGTTGGTGGGGGCTGAGTCACCCTTTAAGCTGGCGCTCCAGTGCCTGATGCAGAGAAGTGGAATGGTGGCTGTCAGCAGTCACATCACCTCAGAAGGTCTCCAGAAACAGGTGTGTGTGCATGAATGTCATTAAACTCATTCTCCTCACCATGACAATTAAAAGACTAAATGTAAGAGTCATCTGAACTCAGTTCACAACTCTGCTGGGACAGGCTGCTATGGAAGTTGAATATTGGTTATACATTATTGCACGAGGGACCAATAAGAACCAAATATTCAATGTAAAATAGTGATGGGGGGTCATATTTGGATATTCTAGTGGTCTAGGTGTTGGATTCCCAGCCAGAAGGTTGTGGGTTCAAGCCCCAGTGTTGGCCTACCTGTAAGCATCCTTGAGCAAGATGCCTAACCCCTACCTGCTCCACGTAATAGCACCGTGTAATTGTAAGTCGCTTTGGATAAAAGCGTCTGCTAAATGACCTAATTGTGGAAGTGCCAGTTTAATGTAATTTTGGAGACTGACCACATGGTGGCAGTCTCTCCCTCAAAATTCCTGCAGTAACTCTGAAAAACACTAATTTTCTCTCATGTTCTTCTCCTTCATGCCATTCTCCTGGTTTCCTAGGCGATGCAGGCAGATGCTCTCATCCTGTTAGGGGCAGGGTCTGTGGACATCCCTCCCACCTGGGTGGCACCAGGGGCTGCTGTCATTCACTGTGACACCAGCTTGATGACGGGTACAGTGGACTAGAGCCTGAGCAGCTCAGCCAGGAAGCAATACCCTTGCAATTCCATGCTGTGTCTGGGACTGAATGCAACACATTGACTCTACTATTCTGTTCTCAGATGCCGGTGACATGTCTTCACAGTGTGGGATTGGACACCTCGCTGCTGCCTACAGAATGCAGGTCTGTCCTGTCTTGACTCTAGTCGTACAGTTCTTAGCCTATCTTGTTATGTGATTGGTTCCACATAGAGTCTTTCTTTCTTTCTTTCTTTCTTTCTTTCTTTCTTTCTTTCTTTCTTTCTTTCTACAGAATGTAGTTCACAGTAGCAGCCGCTGGCTCCTGGACCAGCAGTATAAAGCCTGGAGGCTACGCAGCCTCAAACTGCAGCCTCTCACTCCAGTACCCAGGTGACGCCCATGTCACACACTGTCGCGTCACCCTGTCAACTGTCAACCATGCCAAATATTACTGGCCTTCCTGAACACTATTCCCGGCTAGAAAAAACCATAGCCTTTCTATAAACGCGTTATTCACAGTTTTGTCAGTTAGCATAGTCTGATAGCAGACACTTATTTCCAAAGAGATTTTACATTGGGTACAATCGCAAGGAGCAGGTAGGAGTCAGGCATCTTGCTCAAGGATGCTTACAAGTAGGCCATGGCAGAAAGCCGCCCAACGACCTTTCAGCTGGGAGTCGGAAATGCTATTAGAAATGCGATTAGAAACCAACGGTGCTGTTACTCAATGTATCCTATCAAGCATGCTTTGGTAAATTGTAACTGTAATTTGATGAGTTTTGTAAGTGTGCGTGTCGCTCTGTCCTCCAGTTACACTCCGGATATAAGGACCTGTTCCCCAGGCAGCTGTTAAAGCTGTTTCTTTGCTGCTTGCAGTGACATCGAGATCTCCAGGGCCCAGGCGCCCAAGCCAGTGGAGCAGCTGGCCAAGGAGGTCGGCCTGCTGCCAGAGGAGCTGGAGGCTTATGGTAGGGCCAAGGCCAAGGTCCGCCTGTCCCTGCTGGACCGCCTCCAAGCTCAGCCTGATGGGAAATACGTACTGGTGGCCGGGTGAGTCTGGCAGATTGATGGACAGACTATGGAAAGTCAAAGTCATTTTATTTATCACATGCACCGAATAACACAGGATCATTCTGTACAGAGAAATTCGTATGAGATGGCACACGACATCTACGCAGTAGGCATTAAGCTAAAGTTAGGCAAACAAAACAAAAAAGTTACAAAAAGTTAAGGAGCACAGCAATATAACTATAACAATGATAAAAAATATATGGAATATATAGTAAGTATACAAATGTATACTTCTCCATCTACTCTGTCTCTCTCTCTTTCTCTCTCTCTTTTTTTTTTTTTTTTTTTCCATTACCCACGTCCCATGGGGAAGGTGAGCTGCTTCAGTCGCTGGGCTGTGTAATCGCAGGGTCTTTTTGCCACGCCTGAAGCTTCACAGTAACTCATAAAGTACAGACGTTCTCTCCTGCCACATCTGCTTTCTCTTTGCTTTCAATTAATCTCCCCCCCCCCCCCCTTTCTTTACCAAAGAGGTGTGGCCAGCATTGACATAACACACACCCACACACACACACACACACACACACACACACACACACACAGAATTAAAAGTCTCTCCTAGGCAGGGACAGATCATCCATTTTCTCATGGGGCGGCTGTTGTGAGGAGAACTGATTACCCACAGTCCTTTGCAGGAGTGATGTCAGAAGAAGTCCCCTTTCAGCACTCGTACAGTTGTGCAACACGTTCTGTTTCCTCTGTACTTGAGAGGAGTCCAGACCCAGATTCCATGCCAGTGTGTATCAGACATATCGGTGCCTATTCAACTATACTCGAGTCGTGGCGAACGACATATTCATTTCTGCACGGGTATACATACAACATAGTAAGCATGAGGTTTATGCTGTGTCCCTCCCCGGCTCCCCGTGTAGCTTTATCTCTGGGGCTTGTGTCTGCCCCTCGTTATTGGGCATTGTAAATGGCACGGCACTAGATGGAGGAGTATACGTGTATCCATGTATGAGTCTGGCTGTGGGTTCTTGTGAGCGGATTTCTGGGAGTACTCGGCTTCAGTTGGCAGGCGCGACTCCAGACTAAATCATGGAGGTTTCTGACACGCGCACCATACGCACTGACAGTGTGCCGCAGATAAATTAGTCTGGCCTTCCACTGCACCAGCCAAATGTGACGCGTGGTAAGTAATGTACTTCTAAATGCTGAATTTCTCTCTCTCTCACACATACACACACACAAACAGACACAAACACACAGACACAGAGAGAGACACAGCTTCTCGAGGAGCCTGCTCAGTTCCCAGCAGTCTCTGGAGCAGCGAGGGGCCCCTCTCGACTCCAGTCAGCAGCAGGCATGCCTTTGAGTCCCGCTGCCAAGGAAACATCATGTCCACCGAAAGGGAGAGGTGGAGGGAAGGAGAGAACTGGGGGGGGCAGGGGGGTTGCTGTCTAAGTGTCTATAGATAAATGAAGTAGCGACCGCTTCAAAGCATTCCTTTTCCCTCTGTTTTGGTGTCTCTTATCTACCCCCCCCCCCCCCCTCCCCGTCACTCACTCTCACTGCTTTACCCCTCCTATAGACCCTGTGGGCTACCTGTGTGTTCCACACGGCAGCCAGTGATGCAGTTCTCTGCGACATCAACGGCTCTCAATAGGGAACTGGACACTGGGTCTTGTGGCCAAATGCAATTCAGGCTGTTGAGTCAGGTGCTGCTGATTACAGCAAGGCCATGAATACATATGCATCATGGGACCACTACACTATACCTCTAAAGTTCCCTCTAAAGATCTAAGTGGCGTTTTAGTGCAAAGACTAGATTCAATTAATATTATCTTTAATATGTTGTGGGATGGGGATTAAAAATGTTGTAGGTACAGAAGGAGCTGTTTTAGTGCACATGAAGCAGGTATGGCGCAGTTATTCTTTGGCACAGCTGCATCTATACGAGTATGTGTCACAATACAGCCCAAGAACCACTGTCGCTGTACTTTATTCGACCCTTTGAGGGGCGAGAGGGGTAGAGAGCAGTGTGAGCCTATGAGAGCTGTAGCAGGACGAGGAGTGCCATTCTCTCGGGTGTTTGAGGGGGGGGTGCCCGTGCTGTCAGGTTTGAACCAAAACAACTCACTCAGGTGTTAGCCTCTCAAAGCTGTATCTCTTACTGTGTTGTTTGTTATAGCATCACCCCTACCCCGCTGGGCGAGGGGAAAAGCACGGTGACCATCGGCCTCGTCCAGGCCCTCTCCGCCCACCTCAAGCTCAACTCCTTTGCTTGTCTCCGACAGCCTTCGCAGGGCCCCACCTTCGGGGTCAAAGGTCAGTCCTCAAGGTGGATTCTTATTGATAAGAAGTTTTAATGAGAGAAAGGATGAAATGTTATTTCTTTTAATAAATAACAAATCCCTGTTTTTAAACATTTTCTGATTTTGTTAAGATTGCGTGTGTCAAGTTTTATTTTCAGGCCAACACTGATGACATAAGCGCTGTTCTGAAAAGGGTTTTCATATTTAGGTCATGTTGTTTGGGAATTGGTTCCACTTAATTTCAATAGTTTGAGGGTGTTTGTATAGTTCTGGAGACGGGGGGACAGAATGTGTCGGATAAAGGTGCGACGTGCTCCGTGTATCGGCGGGAGGCCAGGACTCTATGGTTCTCGATGGTTCTCTATGGTTTGTAACAGTCAGGGTTAAGAGGTTTACCCGGAGTCCACCTCGCTGTGCGGCCCCCGTCCAGTTGTGTCTCCCTCCCTCTCTCTGACTGTGCTTACTCTCTCCGCGCGTAGGGGGCGCCGCTGGGGGAGGCTATGCCCAGGTCATCCCCATGGAGGAGGTAAGACGCAGACACTCGCTGCGCTACGCTGCGACCGGCGGCGGCTTCAAAGGCCTCAGTTAAACGCTGAGGCCTGCGAAAATCGCACACAGACACACACACACACA
>JAOEHI010051171.1:0-24329 GCA_025447815.1 Percopsis transmontana | reverse complement strand
ACACACACACACACAGCCGAGCTTTGTCACAGCGGTGCCTGTGACTACAGGCACTGTCCGTGAAGAGGGCGAGGGGGAGGGCCGAGCGGAGGAAAGGAGACCTATTTCAAAGCCCAGGAGACTCAAGCCACGATAAGGGAGCCTCCCTGTCTCATACCAAAGCATCGGCTCTTTTCAACTCCGTTCTCCTCTCCCCGTGCTTTCTACTTTTTTTTTTTTTTTCTTCATGCACTTTTAAAACTGTAAGTGTTTTTCTTTTTGCTTCAGCGGCTCTTTCAAAACAGATGGGTGATGTGTCATAATATTTGTAGATACTTGGGGGACAAACTGAAATCCTGGGGGGAAAGAACTTATTATTTGTGGCCAAGTTCAGACTAGTTTATAGACCCCACAATGCTACAATCACTGCTCTTGCAGTTGATCATGTAGGACCCTAAAAGGCTAGGCTCTCCTGGGCTTAGCGCCCTTATGGAACTATGGGCTAATAGCGTTCGCTGTTCAGCGCTAGTTTTGACCCTCGAGCTTTAGCTTTCATTGTGTGCTTACTCCCCCCCCTCCCACCGACAATATGTCATGTTGGGGAAGCTTCTAAATAAATGACTCAGAGCCTCTTAACTGCATTGAACACTGAACATGATGAGAAAAATGTTTTGTTTCTCAACTAATCTATGACACCCAGGATGTCTCAGTAATATTACATAACATAACACCCACACACACACGCACAGTGCATACACACGCGCTGGCAGGAAGCGGTGGGCAACTGTGTCGTGCCCGGGGAGCAGTGGGCAGGGTTCAGTGCCTTGCTCAAGGGCACTTTAGCCGTGGATGTGGGGGTGAAAGCGCTGTTAATTCAGTTCCACCGCCCACATGTCTCTTGCCGGACCAGGGAACCGGCGACCTGCCGGTCACGAGCCCGACTCCCTGGCCTTTATGCCACAGCTGCCCCATTACACCACCGGTGCTTTGGTTTAAAGTGCTGTTTGATGTGGAACTACACCTCCCTCCGTTTGGTTCCCCTTCAGTTCAACCTCCACCTCACGGGTGACATCCACGCCATCACAGCAGCCAACAACCTGGTGGCAGCTGCCACCGATGCCAGGATGCTTCACGAGGCCACCCAGTCGGACAAGGTGACCGTTTCTGCTCCATCTGGACCAATTGGATTGTTAAAACCTGCGACCAGTGTTTTGTGTACAGACATTATAGACTAAATGTATCGCTGACTGATGAATACTGAGTTCTTATTGATTGTAGAAATATAATACAGTAAATATAATCTAGTGCTATAATATACTAATTGTGTGGCACTACTACTATCATCGCCACAGTCTGAACTTCCAGTACAATCGGGACAAACGTAATATGTGGATGCCGCTGCAAGTTGAAAAGGCCCCGAGAATGAATTTACTATTCACCAGGCCAGTGACGGCATGCATATTTAATGGATATTTAAAAGTGCAACTTTGAAACACACCTCTGTTGTCCCAGCAAGACAGTTTTAGTGCTGTGGGGGGCCCATATCATTGATGGATCCATGTTGTTTTATGCCCCTCACAGGCCCTGTACAACAGACTGGTCCCTTCTGTGAATGGGACCAGACGATTCTCACCCATCCAGATCGCCAGATTACGTGTAAGTGGACGCATGTGTCCTGTGTCCACTGTAGTGTTTTATAGGAGTCGTCAGCTGCTGTTATAAGCGGTTCTGCCGCTTTGATGTAGCCAGCCTTTTTCTTTTTTTCTTTTTTCAAGCCTCCAATAGGGGGCCACAATGGGCATACCACTACACGTCTTTGCTGATGTTGCTGCCTTTATTCTCCACCCTTAAGCCGCATGTTATCTGTAAGCACGGCTGCAAGAAAAGCTGTTTTCTGTCCAGCACTGATGGCAGGATGCCCGACATTAACTCATAACAAATACAACAGATGTTTTAAATGGGAGGGGAAGGTTGTAGTTTTTTCTTTTTCTTGTGAAACGGTACAGACAAACAGAGTTGAGAAGTTCATGAGCAATGTAAAATATGAATCAGCCTGAATGGATGGAATGAATGAAAAATAAGGTGTGTGTGTGTGTGTGTTCTCCTAGTCCAGTTAGTAGTTGGACCTGACGAGAGTTGTGTATTGTCTTTTAACTCTAGTTGTTTTTGCTTTGTTTTCTCTACTTGTATTTAGGAATAGTATGACCACTTAAGCAAAAACACTATGGCCGTTACTAAAACAGCATTATTTCTATATTTATTTAACTCCTCCAAGCATCTAGTGTTTAGAAACGGTGGGGGGAAGAAAAAAAATCACAATTGCGTATCTAAATAAATAATTTTAACGCCATATTATAGAATAAACCCGACTCACTTGTTTGTCTCCCTCTTTCTAGCGGCTGGGCATTAGCAAAACAGAGCCTGGCTCTCTCACCGCCGAGGACGTTAGCGCTTTTGTCCGACTCGACCTTGACCCCTCCAAGGTCACCTGGCAGAGAGGTAGGTGTTGAATCACCACAATTCTCTCTATTGCTCATTCCTCTGTACCCAGCTGGTATAAAAAGGGGAATTTGACAGAGCTTGTAATGGACTTTGACTGATTTCCATATTGGAAAAATTGTTCTGTGATGTCACACCGATGTGCAAGTTAATTAAGAATGAAATGTGAAAAGCTATGTAACTGACAGCAACTAATATGAATCTCCTGGTTCAGAATTAAGAGTTGGACTAGAAAGTGAGGCTCGTTTGGCTTTAAAGGTTTTGTCAAATAGCCCACGATGTCATTAGGGGGCATGGGAGAAGTAGCATGCCATCACATTATTACGACATCACAGTTCACTGTGATTAAACTTGCACAAGAATGTTTGACATGCGTGTGCTGTGTACTATTACAAATTAGCATGTCAACACAATAAATCTTATGTTGGGAGGTATTTTTTTTTGGATAGATTATGGAGGCGTGGCTATGAGAATCAATTGGTCCCCTCTAATCCAAGAATGCGTGTGATGTAAAAGACCCAGCCGTGGCTGATAGATGATGTTGTTGCTCTCCGCAGGGCATATGTAAGAAAGGAACTTGGAAAATAAACAACTGCTTTACCACCTAACCTCCTGGGTGGATGTGTGTGTTAAGAAGTCTTGATGGTCGAATGTTGAAATCAGTCTTTTGGCAAGAATTCCTCTCTGAATAAAATCTCCATGCAAAACAAGCCATTCAGATTTGGCCCCAGGTGGGATAGATTCTGGATTGCATCCACTTATCGCTGACGTATCCTGTCACTCCTAGTTAGATAACCAATCAAACAGCCTGTTCCTCTCAAAGGGGAATAAATGTGTTTCCGAAAGTGATTGCTCAAATCAGAATAAAATGGAGTGTTATATAGTTCTACTTCTATACTCTACGAACTACTGTTTTCAATTAAATGTGAAACCACTCGTATGTTTCTTCTTAACAACCATTCCACCAAACCAACTTTAGAACAACGTTTGATTGCCGTGGTTTGTTGAGATCCCAATAGAGCAGCAACCACACTAGAACCGAGCCCCAGCCAAGATTATTATGAGACACATCATCTGTTGAATGAAGGAACTCTTTTAAGTATAAAATCTCCATAGAGTCCGTCAGCACCTTCTAACAATACGAGAGATAAAAATCTCTCTTGTCAGTTGTAGGCGGTTAGAAAGAGCGTGCGGTTTACTTTGTTTTACAACAATGTGTCCGAATGGATTTTTACAGTCGGTCAACATAAGGCTGCAGAGACGTCAATCCTGGCTCTGTGTGTGTGTGTGTGTGTGTGTGTGTGTGTGTGTTCTATTAAGGAACACAAGGGCATGCATTGAAGTTATTGTCTGGCCCGCTCTGTCACTGGGCTGCTTCAAACCGTGTAATTGGGCTGATGTGCGATTTGGAGCGAATCGTGGAAATAAAGGGTTGTGTTTCCACTGTGTTTCAGTTGTTGATACCAACGACCGTTTCTTAAGGAAGATCACAGTGGGACAGGCAAGCACGGAGAAAGGACACATGAGAGAGGTTTGTGGTTTATGTCAGCAGAGTCAACGTCTATATTGCTAAATTTGTATTTTATGTGTTTGATAATTAACAACATATATTTGATTCCTGCAACTAACTGGGCAAAGCAGTAACTGTGCAATGCATGCATTGGTGCCACTTACACTTAACTATTTACGTTTATTTAAGTTTCTTAGGACAAATGTGGCCCCAATTTATAATTCCATACCATTTGTAATTATTCTCAGCTGGGAATAATGGTTCTAACTGTAATAACTGTACAGCCTACTTGGCCACACTTCAAACCTCCTAGATGCCATTAACATGGCATCAAATTAATGTGTTTTTTTTTTAGGTACTTTCACAAGCCCCCGCAAAAAAATGTCTCTCCCTCCCACTGTGTCTTTCTCTTTCCCATGCCCTCCCCCATACACACCCATACAGACACACTCCTCCAGTCCCTTTACCATCCAGACTGAAGCCCCACGGTATTTCACCCATATGTCAGTGGTAATGACGGCAAAAAGAAATCCTGCAAATAAACACTTCACCTCAATGGGAAGTGAGTGGGCCTAAGTGAAAGCAAATGTTTAAAGAAGGGGAGAACTAACCCACCCACTGCTTGCAAGACACACACACACACACACACACACACTCAAAATGCTATCTTAGCATATGCTTACATTTATGTCCATCCACTTTTCATGTCCCCTCTCCTCCCTTAGCTACACTGTAGCCCCGCAGGACACAAATGTCGTTTTCTTGTGCCGATGACTTCTTTTGGTTTTTCTGTAGGTCTTTGTCAGCTCCTTAATTTTCCTTTTTTATGCTTTGTTTTTTTCCCCGTCTTTCCCGTGCTTTCTCACACGCATGCTAACAAAGAGAGTGACAAAAAAACAGCGACAGACCTTCCTTCAATTGTTTTACTGAAGACGTTTATGTCCCCCCGGGACATGGTGTATTTTAGTAGAAGTAGAATGTTTAGAATTCACTGATGTTTGTGGCGTTTCTATCCGCCAAAATGTTGTGACTTTGGAAGAAAGGTGTGTTATGCACAATTGTATCCCTTGGTTTCGTGTGTACGCAAGTTAGCGCCTCTGCTCTCGTCTTGCACGCACACACGTGCGCACACAGTCACAGCATATCATTTTGCATTTGTATATTATTAGTATAAGAACAGTGTGCAACATCTAGTATCATGGCCTGACTTCAAGAGTTTTAAAGCCGCCCATTTTTTTGGGCAGTGCATTTTCATATGTAGTGTAAACGTGCATATTGCCTAAATACCAGAATTGGTGCATTTTAAGAGGAACTGCTTACAAGCAGAGTTTTACAGCACAGTGCTATGGTTTTAAACTGAAAGCACATGATTGCGCACGTTTCTTGTTTTGTAGCAGGCTGCTGTGCAGGGGAAAAGATTGAAGGTACACGCCTCAATCTGCGAATTGACCTTGTGGTTGAAACCAGCGTTACAAAAATGCTGTGTGTTCGGTTTGAAACGGAGTGCATGTCCCCTCCTACTCCTGAGTGAGCTGGCTCGCACTCCTCTCTACTCCTACAGTGCTCCTAGGCTCCTTCTCCTACAGCCGCCCCAGGAATTCTGGCATTCCGAAGCCGATAAATCTTTCACTGTAGCCAACATCACATAAATACATTTTCTCATATCTACATCTATAAAACAACCATTGGCAGTCATGTTTGGTAAATTTTATTTTAATGTTGCTGATTGGTTAGCAAACCTTTGGATAACCATACATGACCTATAATTTTGATGCTGTATCTATGTGTTTAATGTTTGATCTCAGACTGGGTTTGACATTGCGGTGGCCAGTGAAATCATGGCCATCCTGGCTCTGACCGACAGCCTGGGAGACATGAAGACCCGACTGGCACGCATGGTGGTGGGCACCAGTCGCTCGGGAAAGCCCGTCACGGCCGAGGACCTGGTGAGTCTGCGGGCGGGCGGGTAGGTGGCTGGGGTCGTAACTTTGACAATCTATTGGTGTCATTAATGGGGTTTTAACCTGCGGGCGGGCGGGCGTTCTACTAAAATGTCCTTAATGGATTCATTGAGATCAATTTTATAAAAGACTAAACTGGTAAAAAAAAAAAGAAGAAACTTCTGTGTGACTTGTCTTTGGCCGTGTCTAGTCTCTGGTGAACCCATTGTTCTCTATCAGGCTATCCCTTTACCCGTTTTGGCCAAAACACCACTATCATTGCATTTTAAAATGTCAAAACGACACACTCGGCAGAATTGAGGGTGTAATCTTGTAGCATGTTTTCTTTAACCCCAATACGGCTGCCCAGGTGCTCTTTAGCCTCTGAGCCTCAGACTGGGCCTCAGCTCAGCTGGCTTTGGTTTCCTACATATGGCCTTTCTTAACAAAAATATTAGAGGAGTGTCCCCTATGCTGTTACATTACTCTTCTTGATTAGTCGCGACAGGAAAACATTGGATGGGTTTGGTTTTGGGAATATTTGCTGTAACTCCATTTGTAGTTGCTATCGAATCCACTTGTATACTTACCATAGGTTTTAATGAGGTGAATATTCGGAAGTCTCCTTCTAGTATATAATTACTGCTGACCATGTTGAAACCCCTTGTCTTTCCATCCGTCTCTTGTCTCCCAGGGCGTGAGCGGGGCCTTGGCGGTGTTGATGAAAGATGCCATAAAACCCACGCTGATGCAGACCCTCGAGGTGAGTCATGCAGCGCAGCCAAAACCTCCAACGTCCAACGCTGCTCCCAAGTTGAGCTAAACAAATACTGTCCCAAGATTTAGGAGATGGCTAAGCTACGATCCTGCGATCCGCCAAGGCCCCATAGAGAGAGAGAGAGAGGCAGATTACATCCAGAGTCAGAAACGTAACCTTCCACACACTTAAATCTCTGCCATTTTTATTTATTTCTGTTTGGGTACTGTGATCCCACGATGGCTTAGTAAATACTCCTGAGGGGGTAATCGCAGGACGCTTTTTAAATGTAGTTTTATTATCATCAAGAATAGCCTGCTTGCATACATTCAATGCATTTATGGTTGTTTGTTATGTTGTTGTTGCTTTGGTAAGTGCTTGTGTGTTCACGTTAGTGTGTGTGACGCAGAAAGCGAGGACCTCCTTGATATTTTTCCTTTTTTTTTTTTTTTTTTCTTTTTAGGAGTCGTGGGTCAACAAGTTTGTAGAACTTAAACTTTCAGTGTGTTCTGATGAAGCCTTCATAATGTAAACCCCATGCATCTCGGTGCACAGTAGGCCTCTCCCAGCCCTGCTGTCACTGAAAGAATGCTCGCAGAAGAGAGAGAAATTACATGATGGATGGTCCACTTCCACCCTCGGCTACTTATCTTAATATTAGTTGTATAGGGGTATGACGAAGATGGGTTGAGCTGTCAGACCAGGGGACTGTGAGCTTGTGACGTTGTACGGACGCGTGAAGGGTTCACTTTCCCCTTGGGTGTGACGGGCCATACCTTTGCTGTGCCTCGCACAACATCTGGCTTGCATTTGCCACACTCGCATATGTACCTGATAAAAGATTTGCACATCTGGTCTTGGTCTTGGCTTCCCAGTGAAGCCCGAATCTGCCCTACTGTCTCTGGACGAGAGAGAGTTATATTATTTCCCATTTCTGCACTGTAACGTCTTTTTTTTGGGGGGGGGGGTGTTAGAACTGTGCAGGCAGTAGCAGATTTTGTTACTTTCTAGGTTTTCTGGAGAGGAAACATTGTGGTCCTGTTTTGTAAAACCACTTCCTGTGTGGTTTTCCTGTGATTCTGGTTGGGGGACCCTTTCTGGACGGGCCAGGCATTTGAGACTCATGAGAAATTTCCATCCTGCTCTGTTATTTGTGTGGTGTATGTGTGTGTATACACACACACACACACACACACACACACACACACACACACACACACACACACACACACACAAAACATACAAAATATAAGGTCCAGGAGGGGGGAAAGAGCAGTGGTCAATCCCACTGCCTGTGTACGTGTCTCTTAACCAGGCCTCAGTGATTCTCTGTTGAAACATCCTGTCTTTGGCCACATACAGTATGTACAGTATGTAGGAGAGGAAAGGATGAAACAATCACTTCCTGCCCGTCCCCAGGCTCTCCATAACCCCTTCACTTTTCTACTAAATGGAGAGATCATGCTATCGCCATTTTCATTGATTTCCTCTTCCCTCCGTTTGCGGTGACTTTCCATTTCCTGAATCGGTTTCCCATGTAGTACTGTGGAAAGAACGACAACAGTGATCAGGGTCGGTTTCTTTTTTCCCCCCCAAAGTTCAGAGGTTGCACATGGAAATGTGCCCAATATTGGAGAATGCTCACTTTCCGTGGGGACAGAGAAAGGAAAATGATGTTGAATGGATAGTGGTATGAAAAGGATGTTTTTCAGATGATTGCACCAGTGGCTTCATTCGCTTCTGCTCTCTGCCCTAAATTCTCTCACTGGCAGTCCTGGTCTTGACATTTTCACATCTCACTGTAACATAGTTTTAAAGTTTTAAAACTATGTTACAGTGAGATGGTTTAAAATTGAAACACTGACGAAGAAAAAAGACAACCTTCTGGGTGATTTGTTAGTCTTTGAAGAGCCAAAGAAGAGGTATTGAGTTATGCAAACAAAAGCTTAGAAAATATTACTTCCTGTTAAGTCTGCATCATCTATATTATTCTCTATATACTTCCTCTATGTAAGACTATTTAAAAGTACAGGGTCTTACCAATGAGTGAACACAACTCTGTTCTGAGAGAGGCAAAAGGAATTCTCCACTTTCAGAGTTGACCTTTTACTTTTGGCAGCTACATTACCTTGACAGGGTTGCTGTCCTGTACATTCAACTGATTTAAGTCTGTGTAAAGGAAGACACTGGCAAACATTGATCAGATTAAAAGAATACTTAATTTTCATATTTCATATTGGTCAGAAGAATCAAAATTATGATGCGCAGACTGAAGCTCACGGCATCTCATTGGAATCTAAAGTCCATTTTTCTTTTATATTGTATTAGTACTTTGCATTTAACAACGATAAAACTGTCACCTTTAACTCCCTCATAAATGGCTTTGATATCATACTTATGGCCCCGTTGCACGTATTTGTGTTTATGTTCCTCCTTTCAATTTAATCAGTTGAAAATGTCAAACCAGCCTAGCTCTGGGGAAACGGGGGGAAAAAATGGATCTCACAATCTTTCAGTGTACTTCCAGCCGTTTAAAACAGCAACCCAAACCAGCAGGGGATGGGACGCCTGGCTCCCTGTCAAGCTGGCAGGGCCGCTCGAGTACCTCCTTAAACCTACTGTTTAGACAAACACACTGGCAGCCAAAGAGAGTCGTCTCTTGAATATTTATTCTGACCGTTTAACTGAAAGAAGCTGAAACGGCACAGCATGAGCTTTGTATGAAAGGGACCGCGCGCAGGCTTTCATGTTGGACGAGACCAGCGTATTTTCTTTTAACTCCTCCTGTGTGTGTGTGTGTGTGTGTTTGTGTGCCCTTCTGATTGTTGCAGGGCACGCCGGTGTTTGTCCACGCCGGGCCCTTTGCCAACATCGCCCATGGCAACTCCTCGGTGCTGGCAGACAAGCTGGCTTTGAAGCTGGTCGGACACGACGGGTTTGTGGGTAAGATCGCTCGGCCTGCGCATGCAAGCGCACTCGCACGAACCAAGCAGATGCACACAAATGCCGGAGGAAGGAAAACAGATGTCTGCCAATCTTAAATGTACACACACACACACACCTCAACCCAACATGGCGGGTTATACCTTACAGATGCACTACTCGATTTGTGAAACGCCTCTCTTACTCCTCCCCCCCTACTGCGCTATGCGCTACTCCTCCCACTACAGCCTTTTTCTTATTCTTTTTCTTTAAAAATACTGTATATACATCTGATGTTGTGGGGGGCACTATAACACAATTGAGTGTACCTTTAACTTACTACTCCAGCTGTAAAGAATTTCCTCTCTTACCCGCTGCCAGGACCTTTGGTCTGCATTCAGTCTGGCTCTGGATCACCCATACATCTCTGCCCGGGAGCCTGGCCGCGAGTTACTTTCCAGGAACTGTCGGCAAGAGAAAAAAAAGCAGAGGAAGGAAGCAGATCAATAATCTTAAGAGCCTCTGGAATGCTTTAGAGTGAACCACACTAATCCCATCACTGTCAAAGTGAGCACGGGTCTCACCTGTACCTGTCTGTATATCCTGACACTTTGGCGGGGGGGGAGTTCACATGTGTGTACACATTGGCAAGGAGCATACAGCGCTGCTTGATAGCATCAGTGTGCTTACAGCGACTCAAGGTCCTCCTCAACAGATGGGGGCGCTCCTAATCAACGTAATCAGTCCTGTGACATTGTTGACCAATTGTATGCGAGGGTGTACGACATTTTCGCTCAAGCGATCTTGAATGTGGCACTCGGGCACCAGTCAGACACCCACTGTTTCGTCTAAACAGACAGGCTCAATGTACACGGTAGGCTTAAGAGAAATGCATTAAAAGGGACAGTTGGCCTGACTTTTGAACACCTCGCACTTGCCTGTCAATCCTGACACGTGTAACCAACGTGCGCTGAGAGTTGAGTTCTACAACACCGGAGCAGGGTAAACTGTGAGCATTGTGTATGTATGAGCATGTAACCCCCTCGACCCACCAACCATTCCTTCCAGTTGACTTGCATGCCCCTCCTCCCTTCCTCGTCTGTTTGTTACCCGATTCATAGGAATGTCAGGAACTCACCGTCCCTTCTGTCATTTTTAAGGCAGCTGGGATACATGACGCCCCCCAATTGGCTCCCCAGTGGCAACGAAAAGCTGTGATTTGTAATTTTAAACAACGCTTGACACTGTTTTCCTGAAAGAACAAGCGAAGATCAAAAGTTTACCACAACGCGACAATTAACCGGTCTGGAAAGCCGGCTTTTCATGCAAGTGAGCTTTGATTCTCTAAGGGCTTTGAACACTCGGGTATGAATTCCAGGTCTTTCAATCTAGGTACAGTTTTTTTCACTCTAGTCTAGGAAGTAAACTAACTCCCTTTAAATATCAAACAGAAAATGAGCTGGGTAGCCACGAATGGACACACCCATATTAATGTTTCTAAGCCACTATGTACTGTATCAGGGTCTTTTTGAATATGACTCATTTTTAAAAGTCGAAGAATGCTGCTTCTTGGTGAATGGGGGGGGCTGGTTTAGATAAGCCCCTAAATACACTAACTTACGGTAACATGTTCCCTCCCCCATGGCACACCAAATTTGTGATTCTAGAGAAATGGTTTCTGAAACTTGGCTGCCCACACGGTGTTGCGACATCACTATGTGTCACACATAACCTTCCACATTATCCATTATACTTCAATACAATTTTCTTCTTAAAGATGATTGGTCACCTTAATCTGCGTTATCCACTCATGTCCGTTGGCGGAGTCTGGCGGTTATCTATGTGCGCATGACAATCAATAAGTCAGACTTCCACACAGTCACACACACAAACGCACCAAATCTTCACACATGCACGTACAGGTACACATCCTAAATTCACCATGCCCAGGTTGTGGAGTCCTCCGTCAGTGGGAAGAACGCGCCGTTGACCCGACCTACTTTCCAGTCCGGTGTACTGGTGTTTTGGTTGGCAGTGACAATGATGACAATACTTTGGCTGGTAGTAACCCCGACAGGCACACCCCCCCCCGACAGTTAGCTAGGTGTGTGTGTGTGTGTGTGTACAAATAAGTGTAACTAAAGCTTTTATTTTCTTCGCTAAATCGCATCAGTACTGAAGTTTAACAGTGATGCGAGGCAGAAATGGTCATCTCTCCGTGGTCAAACATAATTGGTTTGGATTCTTGGGCTCATACCTCAGGCTCGACTTGCTATTCAGTGATTTAATGTTCAGATGTGGAGTATCCAGCTGGGTCAGCCACAACCCCAATGTGTCTGTGCTTATCGTCAATGCTGTCACTTGTACTGTATATATTTCCTCTCGCCACCCCTCCTATTTCTCTCCACCTTTTCCCACTTGTCTTGACTGGCTTCGCCATAAAGTCATTTGCTGAGGCAGTGATGCAAAAATGTGCAGTTTTTCCCACTGAGACACAGAGAGATGTGTTTTATCAAGTATCGGACTAACAAAAATATCCAATGTTGAACTATGTATCCGTCCCCACCAAAGGCCAAATCTGTAATAGCCAAAGAACAACAATGATTCAGGTGAGAAGGGTTTTGGGCTTGGCCTGGTTTGACTAATGTATTTTAATTGGTTTAGACTAAAACAGACAGACTTGACCACATTTTTTTTCTTTCTATTATTTTTTTTTATCCAAAAGGGGCTATTTTTCCACAGTAATAGATTATAAACGATTGGAATTGATTATACCCCACAATTTTGAGGTACACACACACAAATCATGCACACAGCATAATCGCATTAAATAGATGTTTCCTGACTTGGCTTCCAGCAGCATTTATTTGTAATCCTATTAAACAGGTTAAATGGGTCAACCCTTGGTCACTGTAATGATGGCTGTTGACAGGACACCCACCCACGTACACATTTGAACGGAATAATGCCTTGCATCAGAATGGTTATGGGGGTAAGAGGAGGGAATTTATGGGTAGAGTTGGTTCCTACTGGGCTTAAAACAATAGACCAGGACTAATATTCTAAGCTTGTGTGTGTGTGTGTGTGTAACTTATTTTCCAACTCAAAATTAAGATGCACATATAAATATCAACATACACGCAGGGGAACAGCTGATCTGAAACCCCAACAATAATTCTGGATAATAATAATAAATCTTACATTTACTTTGCCTAGAGCAGGTCCTGTGCTGATCCCATTTCCTCAAAAAAAAAATTTGTTTTTGTTTTGTTTTTCTCACACAGGTTGGAGACGCCTAATCCCACAAATTTTACGCTTTACGAATGTCTTGACTGAAATGATATTTGTTTTATAATAGGGTTATTAAGTGCAAATCAGTCTCGGTCAAATCCAGGGTCACCAAGGGAGAGATTAAACTGGGGTATGAGAAATGGGGAAATTGGTTTATCCTCAGATGATCCTATGACTTCATCAGACATTTTCCCACACATCATGAATAAGACAAAGTGCTTTTCATAAAGGTCTGAAAATGCCCTGCGTCTGTTGTGTCCACAGTGACCGAGACGGGTTTCGGGGCGGACATCGGGATGGAGAAGTTCTTCAACATCAAGTGCCGGGCGTCGGGCCTAAGGCCCAACGCGGTGGTGCTAGTTGCTACGGTCCGTGCGCTGAAGATGCACGGCGGTGGCCCCAACGTAAGTCAACACACTCTGTCGCTCAAGCCCACATATCTAGACCCATATGGAGTACAGACACCTCATAGGTAACATTATATTAGCTTATATTCAATATTAATGCAATATCTAGACTCATATGGAGTACAGACACCTCATAGGTAACATTACATTAGCTTATATTCAATATTAATGCAATTTTACTCAACCAAGACAACCTTGGTATTTTGTGTACAACCACAACTGCACGGACGAAACAATGCTAACTTAAATTTCCCGTTTACAGTCTACTTAATATACTCTTGATACATACACACTGGCATAGCACTCTGCGCACCCACTCACTGGCCTTATGTGTACGGGCCAGGCAGAGTAGCTCTGGCTAATGCTACATCTGAACCAGAACACAACAGAACTGGGTGCATATTTCTGTTTTTTTTTTTTTTTTTTAAAGGTCTCAGCAGGGGCACCTCTTCCCAGAGAGTACATAGATGAGGTAAGCTACCCATTGTGCACATTACTGGAGAGATAAACATCTTACTAGAGCATAGACAACACATCTTTATTTTGAGTTTAAGTTGGTTGTAGAACTAGGCAAAGCAAATGCATTAGACTGAGCCTACCTAATTTCATTTCGTCTATAAAGGTCAAGGTGAATTTGGTCACAGTATGACATTTAAAGTCGCAGGCTCATGTGGGACTGCAGCTTAAAACAAGCATGTACTCATCAATGAGGCTTTGTTTGTCGGAGTGTTTAAATGTACTTAAGTGGCAGCAGCCGTACGCAGCCATGGCGATCGGCTGACCATAGTTAGGCTGAGAATGTGTAGCATAGCAAATGGACCTCATACACCCCGGCCTCCTCTTAACATGTATAATATGGGCTGCGTAAATACTGCTGATCTGAGCATCATCTGGCACGCTTATATAAACTGGCGTGTGATGTGTGCTTTCCAGCGGCACTCAAGGCTCGCAGCTGTGTTAAATGGTGCCCACATATGTGCCTGTACGCATCTGTCACTAATGTGGTTCAGATCAATTATTAGATTAAAATACAAAACAGAAACTCTGCATATGGTTTCCGGTTGTGTGGGCTTTAGTAGATTGGAGGTGGGATTGTAACGTGTGTGTGTGTTCGGGCGCACGCCCATATCTGGCTTGAATCACAGGTCTCTCGGGCAGGCTCAGCTAAGCAAATAATGAAGCCGGCTAAGTTAATTGCGAGGCCCGTAATGAGAACCAGAAGTACAGAGGAGAACAGAGCAGTGGAAATAGATTTATGGGGACCAAATGGCCTCGCTGCCCTGGGCCCGGGGCGAACATGTCGTCCTATATTGGATTATTGTGGTCAGGGTTAGAGCAGCTCCAAAATACACCATTAGCATGCCTGGGAGTGGAATCAGGGATCTGTATTAAAAGAAAAAGATGAGTTCATGAGTATCGGACCAGGAATCGCAATACAAGGTGCCGACAATGACCTAAAATGCCTTGTAGTGAAACATGACATGACAGAAACCATTAAAAGTTCAGGGTAGTCATGTATTGTATATTTAAAGTTTGGATGCCGAGGACAGGGACATTATGGTCTCTTAAATCTTCTGACATTAATTCACTTATAATTCCTTCCTCTGTGTGTGTGTGTCCCGGCATTTTTTTTAAGGGTAATATCCTGTTTTGGTGACTCGTCTACTTGATGAGGGGATGGCATTCTGTCAGAATCTTATAATGAACAACAGCCTGCATTATGATCTCTGACCATTTCCTCTCTCGCTCTCTCTCGCTCTCTCTCTCTCTAGAACTTGACTCTAGTGGCAGGTGGTTGCCATAGCAACCTCAGGAAGCAGATCCAGATAGCACACCTGTTTGGTGTCCCAGTGGTTGTTGCGCTTAACGTCTTCAAGTAAGACGACAGACGACATACAACTGTGTGTGTGTCCTCTAACTGATTTATGGGACCTACCACCCTACAACAGTCTCCATGTTGGCACTTTAGGACTGACACCCAGGCGGAGATTGACCTGGTGTGTCGGCTCGCCAAGGAGTGTGGCGCGTCTGATGCGGTGCCGTGCCACCACTGGGCACAGGGCGGGCGAGGCTCCGTGGAGCTGGCGCAAGCTGTGAAGGACGCCACCAGCCAACCCAGCAGGTTCCAGTTCCTCTACAGCCTAGAGGTGAGATTGCAGTTTTATACCCATCTCCAAAATAGCCAGCCATTGCATCTATGTTTTTATAATGGATTAGAACCAGAGGTCGCTAACGTGCTAACTTGGTAGCCACTAAAATGACATTAAACGTCATTAAAGCAAAGAGACCTTTTACAAAAATCCAGTTATAACACATGTTGTGTACTATTGTCGTGGTAAGAGTTAGAAATAAGATTGATCTTGCCTGTTGTTTGTCCTAAATAACCTGTGGTTTGAGTAAGCCTCGTGTAGAGCTACCATGTGAGGTTAATTGCTAGAGGCTTGTTGACAGTTATTAAGAGGCTGTGCAATACACATTGTGTTGTCAGAATGCTATGGTCGAGAGGCCAAGCCATGTGACTTGTATGAAATGTTGTGGCCTAGCATAGAGGAATAATCTCACTTTTAAATCTGCAATAAATCCATTTTAAACTGTAAAACATTCAGAAATACTCATATATTAAGGTGGCCGTTTTAACATCTAATACCTAAATACAGTATATAGATGTTCCAATTACGATATATATTTCCTTGAGAGGACTACAAATGAACCACACTTCCTAAATGAACAACAATTTAGTTGCATATTATAATGAAAATGTATATATTTTAATAGACATGTACAAGAACACAGTTGTATGCATCCTGTTCCTCTGTATAAGCCAGAGTCATAAATAAGCATGAGGTACAGTATGTAGCACTACAAAATTAACTGGCCCTAGAAGAAGAATAACTGCCTACCAGTTATCAGAGGTGCACAGGGTAGACACACTTCTGCATACAGATATTTATATGCCAGACACCATCTCCTATCTATCCGCTCAGAGTTAGCGCTTCTCCTTATAAGAATTGAGCCCTGCCCTGCGGCTTGTATGTTCTAACATATGATCTCAACTTTAATGCTATACAATATTGCCCAAACCCATGGCCCTCTCGTCGCAAAAAATCTAAGGGTTGTTCTTTGACTCTACCTTCTGCTTCGACAGGCAGACTAATGCAGTGGTAAAGGGTAGCTTCTTGCACCTGAGAATCATGGCCAAAATCAAGGCATGCCTATAAGTAAAAGACCTGCCTTTATCTCAAATCGGTTAGACTACTGCAATGCAACGCAACATATTGCAATGCAACACAACATATTAAATTAAAAGTTAAAACAGACTCTCTAAAGGATCTATAAAAATAATTCTTTTAGGATAGGTCAACAATGACCTATCCACTCCACAATTTTGGAGTTTCCTGAGGAAGCCTTAAGGAATCAATATTGAACTCAAAGGTCAAACTACTGCCCAAAATAATTCCAAGATATTTGTATTTAATTACCTTTTCCACTTCAATACTGTCTATAGAAGGGGCCGTTTACTTCTTCTAAAGTCTATGGCCATCTCTTTAGTTGTATCTACATTCAAAGCTGTAAAGTGCAGTTCTTGCACCAAGCAACAAATTCCTCCACTACAGGGCCAAAGCACACATCTCCCTCCTGCATGAGACTCACAATGACAGTATTTTCTGCAAATGTAATAACATGACTGATGGCTAAAGTACCATGATGGCTACTTTGACAATCATTCGGTCAGTGGATCTGAAAAGGAACCATTCACTCTCACTCTTTCAGTTCTAATAGTTAAAAAGTCAGCCAGCCAGCAGACAATATTAAACTCAAGATCAAAATGTGATTGAGTTGCTTTGCTAGAACATGGGGTTGAATACAATTAAACGCAGAGAAGAAGTCCAAATGGTAGCCTTGCATGGGTCTTGCTACCCTAAGTACGAGGTTAAGCAGAGTGATCGCTGCATCCTCCACCCCTCTCCCAACCTGATAAGTGAAATGTAAGGGATGCAATTGATCCTGGACTTTAAACATAATTGCATTTCCTGACAATACCTTCAAACGCAGAGAAGATACCACTAAGAACAACAATCTTGCTCCAATAGCATCTGGGCCTGGGCTCTTCCTCTCTTTAGTGTGACTAAACACGTTAACACACAATTTACCTGCTCAATGTGAATACTGAACTCTGAGACCTGCTCTCTAAATCAGTTTCATTCATCACTAAAGTTTCGTCTATGTGTGTATCTGTGATGAGGCAGAGATGAGGAAAATCCTTTAAAGAGACAATCTCCAACTAAGGCTGGAGTTGACTATCTTGATACACGATCAAAGCTAAGAGAGAGCTGCAGCTTGTAGCAGTTAACTGTTTAATATTGCAGTACGCAGTGACATGTTTTTCATTGTTTAAAACAAATTATATCGGCTGATATATTGGTTAACTGGCACTCTAAATATCGCTATCGGATCGGTAAACCTCATATTGGTCCACCTCTAGCTGATATATTTAATTCCATCCATTAGAATAACGCATTGTTATTCTAATGGATGGCACTTGATGAAAGTAGCATGATCCTGGTATTGGTGTAATAAGGGAACGTCACACCCAGAGATCCCGACGCAGCAGAATAGCGTGACGCAGTGTGTTTCAGAGCGAGTTACTTATAGAACTGACATCAAGGACTACTGCTGAACAGGCCTCAATAGGCCTAATCCACAGTGACCCAGAAGTGCTACCAGTCTAAATGAATTGTTGAATCCCTGACCGAACAGCTGTTTTTACCTAATATGGCTGATTAGACATGTTCTCAAGTGTGGGCATGTTCACACACTGCTTCATCAGTCTTTTATCGTATATGCAATTTTTGCTTTATAACTTCAAATTGCAGTCAGTCTAATCAGCCAAATAATGTAAAAGGTGTGTGAATTTAGATTTTCTCTGTTCACAAAACACAGGCTAGTTTGAGTTTAGAAATTTGTGTCTGATTAACTGAGCCTCTTATACTTGGATGTGGGCATATTCATGGCATATGCATGCATGTACCCTTGTACCCAATGTATATTTTCACCAAGGTGACCTGGGAACTATAATGTCCTAATAAGCAGTAATGAACTTAGTAAAATCATTCTGCTTGGAATGCGTCTAGACGAGGTTCAGGATTGATGCTGGTCATTTTGTTTCACATGCTCTAAAAAACATTAGCTTTACCAGATTCACAAGATGGAAACTAACTTTCATGTTACTTGATTATATTAAGTCATCTTGAATATAATTGGTTTATAATAAGGTCCTTCTTCTCAAGGGATATTCACAACACACTGTGTTGTGAACTTTATTAAAGGACCCTTTTCATAAAATTCAAGTTTTTCCAGTTGTATGGTCAGTTTTCTTTGTCTGCTGGAACCCAAAACAAATTTTGAAATCTGTCAAACATGTCATTAAGCTAAAAGTCCTCACTAAAGTCTTCAGGTTTGAACCCAGGCATGACATAACTTCTGCAATATAACCAACAATCGCGGACATATCCTGCCACACCCACTGATTTAGCAAATCAAGTTGGCATATTAAAAAAAAAAAGTGCAACACCAGCTTAAACAGAATGTTCAGCTTAAAGTGAGAGAAGTGTCCAAAATGACAGTTGGAATGATATGAGGCTTTAATGCATAAAACAAACATCGGTTCCACAGCAGAGTCAGTAAAGTAGTGCATTTTTGACCCCCCACCCCACCCCAAAATTTCTTTCAAAAGGTGTTCTGTTGATGTGAGATGGATTGTGTTTTTTGTTTTTCTTCCCCCCCCCCATAGACTCCCATAGTGGAGAAGATCAGGACGATAGCTCAGAGAGTGTACGGGGCAGACGACATCGAGCTGTCCCCCGCGGCCAAGGCTAAGATCGATTACTACAGCCACCAGGTGACCTCCTCGCTCCCTGCAACGAACCAGTGACGAACTTTCAAACCCTTCATTCAGATCTCTCTCTCTCTCGCACGCTTTCTCTCGCTCTCTCTCTCTTGCACACACACACACTCGCTCGCTAAGGTTTCTTTATGTCTCTTTATCCAGGGTTACGGCACACTGCCCATCTGCATGGCTAAGACTCACCTGTCCCTGTCTCACATGCCGGAGAAGAAGGGCGCGCCCACGGGATTCACCCTGCCAATCAGGGATGTTCGTGCCAGCGTTGGGGCTGGATTCATCTACCCGCTAGTGGGCACGGTACGTTGTCTTCAGCAGGGTAGTACAGTCTTAAGACTCTCACTCTAGTTATATTTTTGGAAGTGTAGAAAAAGTCTGCCAACCTAGTCAGCTTTTATAGACTGTGAAATTGATGTATAAAATATGGAAAATGGGGGCGCTAGAGTGTAGGACATGAATGTAGACACACAAGGACATAGTTTAAGCCTTCTGTAATATATTTTTTTTTTTTTTTTTTTTTTATTTATTTTTTTAGCAACAAAACTAAAACTTAATTTGCCTTTGTATATTTCCTTGCTTCATCAAATTATTGTGCTACATTAGTATACAATAACGCTACTTAATTTTTGCTAGCAAAATTATGTCTTCCTAACATAGGCTGTTGTGAACTTTAATTGAAATCAATTCTGAAGCTTTTCTTATTATTTTGGGTGGCTTTATTTTAAATGTGGTCTCATTCTGGCCTGAGGACAAGACACTAAAATGTTTCCTCCCTGTGCGAAGTACCCCTTGTACTATGTTTGTATCATCTTAGAAGGTTAGTATGTATTACAGAGGCACGCTGCTATTAGTCGCTTTCTGTCTGTTTGGACATGGGAGGACATGTACACGTGTAGTTAATGTAAACTAAGGGCTGTGTTGTGTTTCACCCTGGCAACATGGGAGTTGTTGTTCCTCAACGGCTGTCTCTTTAAGCGTACGTGTGTCCAGTAATGGCAATTAACTAACAGCCAGATTTACTGTACGCTGAAACTGTGAGGTGAATAACTATTTCAAAACGAGGAGTCTGTTTGCGAATTGGAATGATGACACCAAGCAGTTGTTTGTGTTCTGTCGCTGCCACAAAACGCAGTAAACTTAGTTAAGTGAACGTTCAAGAATACAAATGGTATTGAGAAAACATGATTTAAATTGTATTTACACCTCCATAAATGCTTTTCATCTAGTTTTCTTCTCAATGTAGGCACCTAGGAGTAACTGAAGTCTCCATTCATATTATGCAAATCTGTGTGTGTGTGTGTGTGTGCGATAATTTATGAGTGGGACTGGTATCTGTATCTTGGGCCCAGTCCTCTTATCCCACCTTGTAACTGTAGTGCTGGTCTGTATGCTGGACTGTATGCTGGTCTGTATGCTGGACTGGGCTGGGCTGTATGCTGGTCTGTATGCTGGGCTTGACTGTATGCTGGTCTGTATGCTGGGCTGGGCTGGACTTGGTATGTGGTTGATGATGGGCTGAGCAGGAAGGAAGCCGCTTCCGGAGAGCGCTCTTCTCCTGCTGTTTTGTGCTTTGATGGGTTGGGCGCTGGGGTGTCAAACACCAGGCACACTGGGTAGGGGTGGCGGTGCCTCGACGTGCCGTCCCTTCATTCTCCCAGCCCGGCCTTTGATCTAACGGGTCAGGCTGATGACCCCTGAAACTGTTACTACTGCCCCGGGGGGGGGGGGGGGGGGCGTCTCCTGGTGCTGCTTTTAAATGTCTACAGCTTGGCTCTCGAACACGACATATTTTTAAGGTGATGCCGGTGTTTAGTTGTTGTGTTGTTGTTGTGTTTTTTTTTTGTGGTCAACCAGCGGGGTCATCATGACTGCCGGGAACAGATTCTCCCCCTGTTCCCTGGGAGGCTGGAGTAGGAGGGAGTAGGAGGAATGTCTGGTAGAGGGTTTCTGGGGGTCTTTGCAGGGCAAGGAGTCAGGAAAAAACTGATGTCATTCTCCAGATATGCGAGGGAGAGAGCACAGGGAAAACAATGGATCGCTGTAGAATTATCACATCCCACTAAAACTGCCTGCACCGCACCACTAAACCCAGAATAGATAACATTTATAGAACCTCTCTTGACTAGATATGCCACCAGAGCACAACTTGTATGCGTTTTACCTTTAATTGAGTTACGTTGTTTGAGGGCCCATGTTGATGCTATTGGAGCAGAGAACCTGTTATCCTTGATGGTATAGTACTGTAAACATTCTATTAAAATATAATTCTTCAATATATAATATGATTATATTTATACTATTATATAATTATCGATACTTCTGGCGTTTGGTTGAAACATTTTGTTTAACCACTATCAGTTAAACCACCCCAGTTCCGAAAAAGTTGGGGCAGTATGGAAAATTGTAATAAAAACAAAAAGGAGTGATTTGTAAATTATATTCCCCCTGTTCTATATTGGAAACATTACAACCACACATTATTTGATGTGATAATTTGTTTTGTGAAATACACTTGTTTCAAATCTGATGACTGCAACACGCTCCAAAAAAGTTGGGACAGTTGAGTGTTTACCACTGTATAACATCCCATTTCCTTTAGTTACTCTTATTAAGTGTTTAGGCACTGAAGAAACCCGTTTGTCAAGAGGCTGGCTTTTGGACCTGACTGATGACAGCTTGGATAGTACTTATCCTCTTAAACCTGGAGAACATGACAGCTGTTTTTTTACAAAACTATTTGCAATGTTGACTTCATCTCATCTGAGATGGACTGTGGCACAGGGGAAGTGTGCTTTGTGGTCCGAGAAGTCAACACTGTAAAAAGCTTTTGGGAAAAAAAACCCGGCCGTCATGCTCAAGGCGTCAAGAGGAAATGGACCATCCAAACTGTTATCAGCGTCGGGTCCAAAAGCCAGCCTCAGTCATTGTAAAGGGGTATGTCAGTTTCGATTGCATCAGTAACTTTGCTGCATGGTAAAAGAAAGGCTGCTGATGGTTTTAACTGTCTCCTCCGCTCCTAAATGACAAATCGTCATGAAACGGTTGATTGCACCCCTAGGTTCTGAGGTGCTAGCACATTCATTGATGGGCTTCCTCAGAGATGAAGTTCCAATCTTGCGGCTTTCTTTAAGTCAACTTTGACATGCAACAAATGTCAACTTTGTTTTTTTACAAACTGCCTGCGCTATTTCACCCGCAGCCCGCCGTGCACTACAAATTCCCGGCCGCTCTCCCGCACCCTCCCGCACCCTCCCGCTGTAGGCTACCAGCGGACAAGGTTGATATTTTTCCACACGTTGGCCTGCATCAAATTTAGCAGGACTCTGCTGTACGTGGGTCTGTTTCGACTGAAACAAGGTTATTTGTAAGATATGCAGTGCATGGTTCTACACAGGGCACTTGGCACCGGAGGATTCGATGTGTTTATTCGTTTTGTTTATCTATTTTTGTTCATTAGAAAGTCTGGCTAATTTAGAATGGAGTGTCTGTGATAGTGTCTTTTAAATAGTTAATGTTTAATCTTGTTGGTTAACGGTTAATGATTGGTTCATGAGCGTCAGTTATCGGTCGGATTTTTTTTTTCTTCAAAATGAGCATCCCTTGTCCCAATTTTTTCAGAATTGGGGTTGTAATATGTGTCATATATATCTAGAATCTAGAAAATCTAGAATGCTTTACAGTAGAAGGTTGATGTAGTTTTTAATCCAGACTCCTAAACAGAATCTTGAGGGTTGTCAAAACTGACAGAAAGCCAGCTACATTGTCTCTCTCAGGGTTTTCCCCCCCGACAATGGCACGTTGTGTGTTAGGGAATAATGGTCGGGAATTTCTTTGGCAGAATTGAGATTCCATCTTTAGCCATTGAGTGTTCTGTGGTCTGCTTGTTCAAACACATTCTCATGCTCCGGAGAGGGCCTTTTGGACGGAGAACAGCGCATCCATTGTAGCTGTAAGAACAGTGACACATTTTGCACTAGTTATACTTTAAATATACAGTACCCAATATTTAAGGTTTCAGCCCCCAACCCTGCCCCCACCTCCCCACCCCTACAAAAATTCCTTAACACTGATGTATCCACAGTTCATGTTAGATTCTAGCAGAGCACAGTGCTGTGGATTTTCTTTTCTTTTTTATCTTCTTTTTTTTAAAACAACAAAAGCTTTTCCTCAGCAATGATGCCAACAGAGCTGCCACAGTTGATTTCCATTAGGCCATTCCACTTAACTCTGACATCCTGCTGGTAGTACATTTAATAGTGATAGTACAGCCATGTTATCACTGTTGGATAATTGTGTGATGTCATGGTCAAGAATTATGTCATTTCAGTAATCTCATTATTGGTAATGCAGTCTGGTAGAAAACACTGCAATTTTTTTGTCATTGGCAAATCCATAAACAATATTCTCATAATTTAAGCAGCATTCGCTGTAATTGTCATCTCAGCTAGCGACTGAAGGCACAACGTCAAAGTCCAGTCCATTATATAGCCTTGTTAGCCAGTCTCCCTCATTTAGTCCACGCTTTTATTGGCAGAACTGCTTCCTCAGACAGGAAATTGGCTTGTCACTTCCTGCTGTCTCATGAGCACTCTGTTCCACTAATGGGCCCGTAAAACCTTTAGGCTTTAGATCGGAGCGAGGGAGGCATGTAAAGAATCTCGCCCTTCAGTGAGTCAGATCATTCAGTTTTCGCCACAGATGTGACAGTCCAGCCAGGCTCTCGGAGAGGAAGCGGTTTCATGAGTCAGAGTTTAGTCTAATTTACCGTACAGGGCATTGAGTCATTGAGTCTCTACCTGACAGGGCATTGAGTCTCCACCTGACTAATGCTGTGCCCAGTAATGTCCAGTATAAATCTGATTTCCAATAGAAATTAACTAATTGAAATAATACATTTACATTTAGTCATTTAGCAGACCAGGGTGTGAGGCGTCGGGCGGGTGTGGGGATACTCACAAGCCCCCCGCTAGGCGCCGCAATGTTGGAGTTTACCCCGGTGGACGAGAGGGTCGCCTCCGTACGACTGCGGGTTGTTGGGGGGAAAACTGACTGTTGTTTGTGCATATGCACCAAACAGGAGTTCGGAGTATTCAGCCTTCTTGGAGACCCTGAACAGAGTCCT
>JAOEHI010051170.1:0-14257 GCA_025447815.1 Percopsis transmontana | reverse complement strand
ACCAGTAGTAGGGATGCAACGGTACACGGTATGTTATGGAACTGTTCGGTTTGCCCCCCCCCCCACCACACACACACCCACACACGGTTCAATACATACAGAAGATCCGCGATATTATGATATTATGTCAATTTCATATCATTTCCAAGACTAACTTACTGCGCTGCAGACTACACGCATCTGTCGTACATTCACATACACGGAACATTCCCTGGCTTCCCTGGAGCCTATTAGTACTCCTTATGAAAATACAAACTGGAGAAGAGAGAGTAAAGTAAATGCGAATATTTTTTCACTCAGCTCCAACGTGAGAGAGTTCTTGAGGAGGCACCGCCGTCTCTCAAATCCGTGGTGTGGGAACACCAAAAAGTAAGTCCGCAAGCATTGCTAGGCCACTGTCGGCTACTCGAGGGGAAATACTTCAAACATGATGTCTCACTTGCACATTGCCCGGCCAAATGACCCCCTGACACCAGGTCTTACAGACACCCTATCTAGCTCTCTCCACTGATAGTGGACAATGTGTTTTTCTTCTTTTCTTAAATATAAAAGATACAGAAACCGTACCGTGGCCCAAAAATGTGATACATACCGAACCGTGGGCTCACTGTACCGTAACCAGCAGTGTTTAATATATGAAAAAACGAATGTTGTTCGAAAATACATACGATATGATTGTGGATCATTACAAGATAACATAGATGTCGTGATAACATATGAGATGTCAGAGAGTAGGGCTCACCAAGTGCATGGCAGAGGAGCGAGGAGGGTGTGGCTCAATCAGTAGATGGGAGGGAATCTGCCCACACGCCTGAATCTGGGCCTCCATGGCCTAAAGACACAGTATTAAACACATTGTATATATTTCTGTGACAATAATAACATTTTAATGTGACACTATAACAATTTGGCAGTAAGAATAGGTTAGCATAAAAGGTACATTCCTCAACTGCCTTGCTAGCTCGCTTGTTTATGTTTGAAAAACAACTGTGCATAAAAATGCACATAGCGGTAGGGGGAGGGGCAGAGAACCGTTTCAGCCTATGAGTGCTGTTAATGGGGGTGGGGGGGGGGGGGGCAGAGAAGAGTCACAGCCACTAGACACAGGTTTTGATCACAAAGGGGAATTCCGGACACATGTCGAAGAGTGCCCCCCCCACTGTGGGACTGCTCTGTTGCAAGTACCTCTCGTTGTGCGCCGTCCAGGTTGTCAAGGTTCACAGCTCCCTCGTAGGACAGGAAGTTGAAAACGTTAAGGGCCCGCACCGCCTCGGGCCCTCGCTGCTTGTAGCCGAATATTAGATCGATCCACTGGTGAAGCTGGCATGAGACGAATTCGCTCTCCAGCGCCTGCAGGGGGCGACAGGTCATGTCAGGTGAATCAGAGTTAAAGGTGTGTGTATTGTGTGTTTACTGGTCATTAGGACAAGATTAGGAGGTTCCAGTTAACACATACTGTACACACGTACAGTGGCCTTGTGCCTGTTATTTCATGACAATCGGAGGGAGAACACTAATTCTGCTCATGTATAATGCATGTACTGCATAATTACCCAAAAAATACTTTTTAAAAAGACAGTAGATACAATGCATTGCTATATACTATACTACATCATATACCATATGAGATATTCCATATCCGACACGTAAAAACTGACATATTTCACACATTTGGAGTCTAATTAGCGTGGCCTGAGTATTTCTGGAGTTGTCAAGAACAAAGTGTGAGAACACAAAGCATGAAGCCATCCTACAGTGTACAGAATCATCTGGACACATCATCCTGTCATTTTAAAGTCACAGTAAAAGCCCCCCCACCATGCGGTTGATGCGGACAAAGTCCTCGGGTTTCTTGGCCCAGGCAGGAAGCTCCACGTCACACACAGGAACGTCATCCTCACGCACGCCCATCTCATACTCGTTACTGTTGACGAACATCTCAGGCAGGTAGTAGAACTCTGGAATCAGCTCCTGTGGGACATAATATGCACAGGTTCAAAATTCACAAAAACTGTGTACTGTATGGGCTTTTATTTGATCATATTTTACTTATTTATATGTACTACTACTGTACTATTTACTTTGTACTTGACAACTGGTATCGTAATTTAGGTTGTTTTTATTTTCTATTATTTATAGAGAGATTTCATTAATGAATAGTTAATTCACACAAATCATGTTGCCATAATGATTTTTTTTTTTTTAAGTTTACCTCAATCTTTTTCAGTTTTCAGGCCCATGTAATGGTTTTACTGTAATCCTAACAATAAATACATTATGATATAATCTAACTATTCCGGACCTTAACGTCGGCCGTGTCTCTCTGACAGTTCCTCCAGGAGCGTCCGATGCCAGAGAAGGCTCTCTCTGGGTGGTCGAACCTGCTTTCGTTGGCGTTGAGGAAGAACGTGGTGAAGGGCTCCTATCAGGGGGGCAAGACAAGAGGATATCAAACCATGGCCTGGTGTCTATAGCCGTTTTCAGACATGCACTGCAGTCCTGAAGTTATCAAGACATTACCCAGAGGGGCATCATTTTTACGGATGAGTCGGTAGCCTAATGTATTTATAATAGGTGAGACCACGTCTGACACGGACAACCTCCTGTTGTGTGCTACAGGTGTGAAAAGGCAAATCCAGACAATGTCCAGACCTGATTCTACGGACATTGTCCGGATGTACATATGGCTTATGACAACAAGTTAATGTACTAACTAGTGTACTACTAAGATGCATCATGAGGGCTGTTTCACCACCAAGGTAACTCACCTATTCCTGGTCTTAAAATACAACCGTGTTTTGAACTTTAGCCTTGTACAATATGTGGGTGTGTGTTTAAACTGCTGCTAATGGCAGTTTGCGCGCGCGCGTGTGTGTGTGTGTGTGTGTGTGTGCGGTACTCACTATCCTGAGCATCCAGGTCAGTGTTGTGTGAGCGGTGGAGTACAGGGTGGTGTAGTGGTGGGGGGGCGTGCCATCGTCCTCCCACGTCTCATAGCGTTCAGCGTAGAACGCCGCCCGCTTGGGATTCAGCGCTCCGATTGGCTAGTGAGAAATGACAGTTATATGCAACACAGATTACACATATACACAATATTTAGAAAAATAGACTACGAAATCTAGATAGGAGGTGTGTGTGTGTATGTGTGTGTGTCTCTGTATGCCAACCTTGGAGAGGTCTCTGAAGTTGCCAGGCAGCGTAAGATCCAGCTCCTCAGCGTCGTAATTGGTAAGGACCCAGGGGAAGACTGGGTACTGGTTCAAGTCATTATAGGTCCTCCCTGGTTGAGAAAGGAGACACACCATTATGATCCTCACAAACCGATAAGATGGAGTCAGGCTATTAACTGGGTAGCGCATGGCCTGGAGCTGGCCTCAGTTTATATACTGTATTTACACCTCCCAGCTCTGTTTGTGCAGTTCCCATTTAGACTTTGGTTGATATTTCATGATTATCTCACGTATGGCTTAACTGCCTTACTAGCAACAGACACAAACAGATTCACTCTGAAACCACTACAGCTGTGGTTCTGACATGTTTTGGGCATCTGTACCCCTATTCAGTTATTCTCTAAGTGCTCATTTACCAGACTAGATTTATTTCCTTAATGCAAAAATAGGAAGAAAAAATATGTTAAAAAAGTGTTAAATAAGGGGATGTTAAAAAAATAACTACAACTTTGGCTCCAGAAACACACAGATCGAAAATCTATTTATAGACATAAAAAAAGGTTTCCATTGCTATTATAAATTATATGCACATATATGTAATTTATACAAGCAATCTTTTTTTTTAAATTTGATTTCACTGTACCTGTAATACCTCCAGGTACCACTAGGAGTACGAATACCCATTTCAGAAAAACTGCATTAGTACACAAAGTACATAAAGAAGCTTTCCAGACCCCAGACAGAACACTTAATGGCCACTATGCTATTTTAAATAAGCATAACCTCTTCAGCTCGGAAAAGATAATCATACTGTATATGCAAAATGCATGCTTGCCCTATAAAATATTTCACAACCTGTGCCCTCCACCGCACAGGAATTTTTTTTGCACTCATCAAACACACACACACACACACGTCACAACACAAGAGTTACTACTATAGATGATTGCCTTTTCCCACTAAGAAAAAATGTTTTTAGCCAATCTGCATTTACGAATGGAACACTTGACCAGTGCCAAATTTCTGCCATCTTGCCAACTGCCTGTTATCCCTGTAATGTCAGCGTGCGTTATGTGTGCGTGTATGTGTGCATGTATGTGTTTTGTGGTGTCTGCACAGCTGTCTGGGTACCCATAATGCGTTACACGTGTTTTGCACATTTGTTGTCTGTCTGCAAATAGTTTTATGAGCTTTTGTCCACACTGTTTGGATATGCTGATGTTACCTATGATCTGTACACTGCTATGCTAATGTCTGCTAACATCTAACACTGCTACTGTCTGCTAATAAATAATACTGCTAAGTCTCTTAGCTCCTAATACTGCTAATGTCTCTTAGCATCTACTGTAACCCTGCTAATGTTGTCTAGGTGTTGGACTCCCAGCCAGAAGGTCGTGAGTTTGAGTCCCAGAGCTGGCCTACCTGTAAGCATCCTTGAGAAAGATGCCTAACCCCTACCTGCTCCATGTAATAGCAGCATGTAATTGTAAGTTCCTTTGGATAAAAGCGTCTGCTAAATGACCTAATTGTAATTGTAATGTGTCTTATCGTCCAATACTGCTAAACAGAGACGTTTCGTGCATCATCAACTAACGGGTTCATTTACCTGCAATAGTGTTGAGGAACATGAGGTACTCAAAATTGGAGATCTCCCTTCTCTGCCAGCGCTGGGTCATATTAGACGACTTGAACAGCTGTCTGGGCGTCGCCAAGGAAATCCGCCTTAGATACAAACACAGACGATCATCCATCTGCTATGATATAAATCTAATTATGTAAAGCTGAAATGATTATCAACAAACACACCCCTTCTTGTGTCTTTAAAAATAATGCACTCTTAAGTATTATTCACCCACAAATTCATGTACCTACCTGGCCTGTGGTAAGCCGTAGCTCGTTCCCACACCAACCCTGGGCAGACTATACACTACCCTCTTTACTGTAGCCTGGTCAGGAAAGTTAAACATCACTGACGCTGGAGAAAGGAAGAACGAGAGAGAGAGAGAGAGAGAGAGAGAGAGAGAGAGAGAGAGAGAGAGAGAGAGAGAGACACTATAACTCTATGTAGAAAAGTAGGAAATGCGTACACTGTCTAGAGCAGGGGTTTTAAACTCAAATGACCCACATCATTTTGTTTTTGACTGAAAGTTTGAGTCCCTTATGATGTCTAGTTAGTAGTAGAAAAGTGTTTTTTCCCCATATACTTTATATAATTATAATTCTTGCTATTGCCCCCTTACAAATGATAATGATTGCTACTCATATTAGATGTTAAAAAACAGAAATCAACAGTCTTACTTCTGTTGGCCATAAAGACCTCCAGTCCCGTATTCTGCAGCAGGTACCGTCTGGAGAACACCGCCCGGATCTCACTGAACATCCATTTGCCGTGCAACCCCTCAGAGTAGGCGAGCACCTGTTTGGTTTACACACATTATAACAGGCAATCTATCAGTATATTCTTTATTATTATTATTTATTAAAAATATGATAAGAGCTCTCCCGGCCATCTTTAAGTTTTCTGTGTGTGTCTGGTCCAGGCCCTAAACTACAACGAGGAGTCTTACTTTAGCATCGGTTTTCTTGAAGGTGGGGTCTTCTTCATCCACCTCAAAGTAGATCTCAGTCGTGGTGATGGACAGGGTTCCTCTGGCCACGACGACTGGCGCCACCAGCTGGGCTGGAGTACTGAGAACCACTGGACCTAGAGAGGCGTAGAGGGGTAGGACTGACTAGAAGCATTCGTTCTGCAAGCGACCGTCATACAAGTACTGCTGCTGCTGCTACTATTATAAATCACTGCGACCACTACTATAAGTACGACTACAACCAATTAGAATAATAACACTATCTACAAAAGAAAATTAAAACAATTAAAGTGAAAACAATTAAAGTGAAAACAATACCGACGATGTTAGTGCACATGTGGTCAGGCTGTTCATTTAATTTTACTTGACATAAAACACTCCTTCCGCTCAGCACAGTAAACACATTAGGAAACAGTAATACGTGGAAATCAAGGTGGATCTGGATTCTACTGGATGGTTTGATTGGGATAATTAATAAGTAATTCGGAATTTGCCGAGTATTTTTTTGATTCGGTTTGACAGTTAATGTGATGTCCAAATGACCAACTTGCCTCTGGAAGTAAAAAGTCGTGGGCGCATACGTACTAGAAAATAATGAAAGTAATGAAAAGTTAAATTTTTACCATTCTGCAGTTTAGTGTGTGTGTGTGTGTGTGTGTGTGTGTGTGTGTGTGTGTGTGTGTGTGTGTGTGTGTGTGTGTGTGTGTGTGTGGGTGCGCGCTTTACCGGCGAGGTTGTCAATTTCTTTCTCCTGTAGCAGGCTAACAGCATCATCGTCTCCTTCCAACATTAGCTCTGCCTCCGGGTTCTGACTGACCACCGATTGGCTACGGAAATTCTTCTTTGATTGAATCCCCTCATCCTCTTCCTCTTCTCCTGTTTGAGGTTGAAAGAGTGAGTTAAATGGCTATATAAATGGATGCTTCCAAGGCCTCCATTACATCTAGGGGATCGCTATAAGAAAAAGCTATGGTGTTTTCACCACCATAAGCGATTACAAAACAGTTATAGACTAAAATTTTTTATCAATAATTATAAAATGTGGAGCTCCAGGTAAACACTGTGAAACTGATATAAGTTTATTATTAAATAACTGACCATATTCCTCCAGGGCTTTGAGTGACACATCAGCATGGGTGGATCCAAAAGCGTTTCGGACGAATCTCCGCCTCCTCCTCAGATCATCTTCCCAGTAGTCTAGACGCCAGAAGTCGTGTAATTGGCTAAATATATAAAAGCAGAGGGGCACAGAGAACCGCAAGTTAGTAGTTTCGTTTTCATCATGCGATGTGACTCATAACTAAATTAAATGAAACACAGTCTTTATTTTGATGAACGATATCATTTGTACCATAGAAGTGAGATTAACTAGATCTATAACAGTATGTAAACAAAATGCTCCCCACAATGAGCAGCACTGATTAGACCATCAGGAACTACTTGCTAATGTACGCACACTGAAACGCAAATCAAATTCTAGCTCTAACAATACATTTATAATCTTGATAGATAAACTGCAATAAAGACTCTCTGTTGCTGTCAAAATACGGCATGGAAAATAAAACAAACAGCAGACCGAACAAATAAGCACCCACGTGAAGACAGGGGAAGTGTTAAATAACCGCCTGCAGGTGGAAAAATGAATTGTAGTTACAAAGGGGAAGACAGGCATCAGATGTTGGACATCACATGTCACTCAATGTAACTCCATTTCCCCACAGGGATTAATAAAGTTAATCTAATGTTTTTCGATCAGTGTCAACAGAGCTGCCTGGAGACATTTCTGTGTGACAAACATTAATTTATTGACAAGTGTGTGTGGGCATCATCTCTGGGAATATATATCTATATATATCTCTTTTTGTGCATTTTGTGTGTAAACTTGCGCACACTTGTAAATATTTGTTGTAGGTAGATTTTAGTTTCATACACTATCTGCAGTGGTTCATGAAGTAGAAATGTGTTAAAACTTATGAAAAAAATAAATAAAACGGGGCCCTTTAACGCTATCACCTTTAAGTAACCAAAAAAGTTTAACAAAAAAAACTGATGAGAAAGACGATCAGTAAAGTAAAGTAAAATCACCTCTAGTTTAGGGTGTCCTTTTGCAGATAAAAGAAGAGACGCCTGTACACTAATTTTAATATCTTTAAATGTAATTTCTGGCCACAAGAGGGAGTTTATATTGTCTGCCTTTAACTCTCCAACATGCTTTCTTTCTTCCTCTAACTGTGGACTAACCTCTGTGACATCGTGCCCCATGCTCCATGCTTATTGGTCAGAATGTTAAGGATTTTCTGCTTTAATTGGTTGGCGGTCACATGGTCTCTGTGTTTTGCAGCGCTTATGAGGTGATCACACATTTTCTCCTCCTCCCGCCTGTCTGCTGCATACTGGGCACAGTTAGACTGGAGGGGAGAGAGAGGGAGAGAGAGAGAGAGAGAGAGAGAAAAAGAGAGAGAGAGAGAGAGAGAGAGGATAAATGGAAAAAAGAAAGGAGGGGGTTGACAGAGACAAGGTTATGAGAAACCAAGGAGAGTGAGACAGAGGAGAGGAGGATAGAGGATGTGGGACAGACATTGTTGACGTTATAAACGGTACTAAAACTTACAGATGGAGAACCATATAGATTTCTTAAGATGGCAAATGTAATAGATTTCATTTAACAAGCATTTTAACAATGAAGACACAGCACATTGTAAGGCATTTAATGAAAACAACACTAGAAAACAACACAAAATTGTAATGATGATGAGGATGTGTGACAATGGTGCTTGTTCCGTTTGAGGTGATTTAAAAGAGATTTAGTTTTGTTTAAACAAATATACATTTAATTGACTAAAAACCTACAGGAAGGCTAAACATTTTTAATATATTCTGGCACAAATATAACTTTACATACTTCAAACCGTGGTGGGTTTGTGTTTGTTTGTGTGTTGTTTGAGTGTACCTCAAACTCAGCATGCTTGTGTACATCTTCAGCCCTCTGTCTGTTCAGGATGAACTCTGCTTCGTTGGCAACGCGTACAATATGGTCCTTCATGGCATGGCACAGAAGTCTGGGTCAACAGAGAATTAAACAGCACTGTGACAAAGGCGATGCACAAAGCGAGTGGCAAGCTATGAAACACTTTTTTTGGGGGGGACAAAACGGTTGAGAACTACTGCTCTATCAGTTTGCTAGCAGTCCATCTCTTTAACTGCCCTCTACTGGCGGCCATTTAAAAAAGATGATTTCAGGATTTTGAAATTATCTCTATTATAATTATGGAACCCCCCAGGAGGTTTCCACCCCACATTCAGAACCACTAGTCTAGACCTTGTACAGATTGCTTTGTGCTGCAACACTTATCCTAATCAAACTGTCATTAAGTCTGCAGCAAGCCCATTAGCTCAGTGCTAATGACAGCATGACTGCTAATATGTGATTGGCAGGAAAAAATGTTCGACAGTGCTGTGACAGTCGGTGCGATGGATTACCTCCCCTCATTGATAAGCTCGATGAAAGCCAGTCCAGCATTCTTCTGGATGGAATTCTGCCACTCCTGGGTTCAGAAGATAAGAGAGAATACAAGAACAAAGGAATGTTAGCATGTGGGGTGCTGATAACTACCTAATTTAACTTAAAACTGCCTCAAGAGGGAATATAACGGACTGTGTATTTATTTCAAGGCTCAAATGCCAGGGATGTTCCTGCCCTAAAGATGGACTTCTCACCCTAAAGAATTAATATTGGGGAACGGTGCAGACAGACCATTAGGCACTTTCTAAGTGTTGATGCACTTGTATTGGTCCATTACTCTGTGTGTGTGTTTGTGAGTGCATGGGCACAGGCATGAGCTCAATCCAGACTTCCAAGCAGGCTAAAAGTGATGCAGAGTGATCCATTAGCTCCCGCGGCCCTGATGGATGCAGAGGACACGGGGGAGCATCTCCCGTTACCTTCCCCATCCGGGGGATCAATATATGGGCTTAGGTTTGCTCCCAGGGGCCTCTAATGGCAGGCAAGGCCAGGGCCAGTGGTAATATTATACATGCTGACAGACAGACGGGGGAGGAGAAGCGAACGTTAGTGAAAGGAGTGCAGAGATGTAGAAGATGAAGGCAGTCGGATAGATGCGTGCGGGGAGGAGAATAAGGCAACCGAGAACTCCAGAGAAACGCCACAGAAAACGCTTAAAACTTTAGAAGCACCAAGAATTTAGAGACACAAAGGATACAGAGCATGAAAAAGACAGGCCCAAATAAGTCGGCGCGCTAACTAAACCGTGGAATTTTACCTCGCCAAGGACACAAACACAAGGAGCATTTGACAAAATGCAGCCACTCAGATGGATCGAAGCAATCACAGCGATAATAGGAAGAACGTCTTTCTCTGCATAGCTGCGAGAACAAAGCTTTGTCATGGGTGAGTACTACCCACTCTCTTAAATACTTCACTTAGAGGATGAAAAGAAAGGCTTTGAATAGTGGTTATGAGAATATTGACTCTCAATAAAAGTTGTGCTGCACGAAAACATCCTTTCCCATAGGCTTACATTACATGAATGTTATGAGAAACGTATGGTTCTGACCCTTATATTCGCTTAGTTAGAAATACAGTGTGTGAGTTAGACTTAACATTAGATTTGATCTGCAATGCGTTCGAGTCAACTCACGATCACACCGGTTAAATGTGGCTGATGACAAAATCATTTGAGAAGCTAGAATAATTGAATTAAAAAGTGTGGGAAAGTATACACTATAGACTTCCTGGGGACACAGCTTTACAGACTGGCTTTTAACAATGTGTGAAGTCTCTCCTCCAATGAGCATTGGACTATGTACATGATGTATGTGTTGTACTGTTGGTTTAAACCATTCTGGTTGTGTAAATTGTTCACCGTTGGCAGCAAAAAGGGCTATAAATTCAATGCTTTATTTCCGTACTATTACAAATGAAACCAGTACGTAGATAGATAATGGATGCCAATACAAGGCGTGTGTGGGTGGACATTGGGGGGGGGGGAGTTACCAACCTGAGAGCAGAGCAGCATGACAAGCTCCACAACAGAGGTGCTGGACTTCATGCAAACCAACCCTGCAGTATAGAGACCCAAGATACAGTCAGAATCCCTGCACACACAAACAGACACACACACACACACACACACACACACACACACACAATCACTCCCACTCAGAAACAATCAAACACATGTCACATACACACCCTCAGTCAATCAGACACTCATTTGCATTCAGAGAGCAAAACTGTAATCAAAGTAAACACTATAGTGTCAGTAGACACTGCTTTCATATAAAGTAATTAACATTTTATAGAAGCATGCGACGGAAAGGACAAACATAAAAACAAAGAGACAGGAGTGAGGGAAATAGGAGAGGAGAGGAAGAGAGGAAGAGAGGAAAGGGAGAGACAACAGACAAAGGAAAGGAAGAGCTTTTCACATCCACATAAAGACAGTGGCTCCAACAAACAAGACACCAGCAAGCGAAGGTGGAAGGTGGAAGGTGGAAACAGTAATGACCAAATCACATTCCCACAATCGGAATAGTAGAAATTCAGTGATATTATCACTCTACATAACACTAGTAATACTGAAGCCGTAAATAATGATACTACATATAATCTGATATAAAACAGTTGATATTAGCTAGCTAGCTAGCTAGGTGGTAGTGCCGTATATAACCGCTTTCATACCTGATTGACGAATGAGTGATGCAGTGAGCACGCACGCACGCACACATTATTATATCCAAAGAACATTCACCTACACACACGCATTACCATTTATTCACCAAGTAATTGTATATCACTGACATACACTGTTTTTTCTTATAAAGACATTCACGCTCGCTTGCACTCAGCCAGCAGGACACGGTGCAGGTGGACAGTCAATGGGGACTCCACAGAGAGACGCCAGGTAGAGGTAAAGACCTGTACAGCACCTGTACCTTCTATCAGCAGCTCCTGGCCGTGGCTGCCCAGCAGGGTCCTTGAAAGGAAGGGAGCAAAGTCCACGAAGATCTCGCGCAGCAGGGGGGCTACCTTCTCCAGTGCCCGCTCCAGCTTGGTTGTGATGCTGCAGTTAGAACCAGAATACGAGGAGGTTGTGATGGAGAAAAGAGAAAATGGGGGAGGGAGAGAGAGAGAGAAACAAAGAGGAGATAAAGCATTTAGAGGGGGGGGGGGGAGAGAAAAAACATGGGAGTTGGAGAAAATGAGGGAAATAAAATGTATGAAAAATAAGAAAATGGACAACAGACAAGCAGAGGACAAACGTGTGGAGGGTGAGGGAATAGGGGCAGGCGAGGAAGGAGAAAACAGGGGACCGTGGCCGGGCAGAAATAGAGGCGAGGTAGCATTAAGGCCGCAAAATATGAGACGGCAGAATAATAAGAAATGAGGATAAAGCCACAAATAAAAAATGGAAAATTCCAGAAATAGGCGAAAAACGGACAAGGGAATACAGAAGATGGATAGAGGAGGTGGGAAAATGCAGTAGGGGATAAAAAGAGGTAAAATATTACAAAAGGTAAAAATAAGGGGGGGGGGAGGAGAGAGGGATGAGGGAGACAAATAAAGAAAGTCGGTTAAGTGGATAAATAGTTAGCGGAGAGGACAGCCATAGCCTGTAGCGTGGATCTAATGGGCATGGCAGCACTATGACTTGGTTAGTAAAGGTAATGAAGGGTTAATGGTATTATGCACAGCTAATCTAAAAGTTCACCAACTGGAGAATTCCTAAATAGATTCTCAGGTTTAAATTGTTGGGATTTATCTGTGCATACTCCAAATTATGTGTTTATGCTTACTTTTTGAGGGATTAAACACAGCCTATGCTTGAAGAAGAAATACAGGAAAGTCAGGAAGTAGCAATAGCTCTCCGAAACGGCATCCTAAAAGAATAATAGCTGAACTATGGAGCCAGACTGGCAGTGCATATTGTAAGCATTTCAATAAGCATGTGATATTAGGAGCAGAGCTGGGTCAAGTAGTATTTGCAAATAATTAATTGTATATTGTTTGTTCGACTTGGGTTACACAGCTAGGTGGGTAGTATATTGACAGTGCGACTACTTAAAAACAAGCATTTCTAAGACAGTGTTTCTCACGGACCCGTCCCCCACAGAAGTGGACCCAGGGGTGGGGTCATGGTTTGCCAGGTTGAGAACCCTCATGAAACCTCCCAAACCCACCCAAATGTGAGGAATTATTTGCAACTGCTATTTAACCCAGCTGTGATGTGGAGTTTTGGGTTAGTGCGGGAAGACAGCATGCCAGAAGTGACAGCATTTCCTAGGTTAAACACTAAACCCGGTCAGAACCAGAGGGTAACTGCTGGAAGCACTAGACAAACAAATATCAGTGTTTGGGGGTGGGGGTGGGTGGTATCATGGGAACAGAGCGAGGGTCGCCTTGCCTAAAACACTGTCCTGCGTCTCGGGGGGCAGTCTGGAAGCCCGCCAGCGAGCTAAAAGACTTGAGCTCAGGGGGCGTCTGACCGCTGCGCAGTGCGCACTTCTCCACCTCACAATAGGCACTGCAATACAAACCACACACACACACACACACACAAGGATTAAGGACCACGCACGCAGCCTCACATTCGCGCTTGTGCGCGCACACATGTAACTGGTATGCACACATGGCAACACCGCCTGACATGTCTAAGCACTACGCATGTTCACAAAGATGTTATGATAAAGATGGAACAAGTTTCAACAAGTTATACTGGATTTATTATATTAAGTCTCCTATGCTCCTATATTGTGATGCAGTTATGCAATTGACATTATGTTACACATTTACAGTATACAGGCCTCACACTTGTCACATGGTCAAATAGAATATGGAAACACTTACAAATGGGACACGCTGGTTTACTCTTTGTTTATGTTGCTGCTGTTATTAATGTGCTGGCAAATGTGGGCTTTGAATTTAATTAGACCTGAATTAATTAGCACAACTGAATTGATTAGCGCTGGTATTTGCACTGGCTGCGACGGGTACGGAATTTTATGTTAAAATCATGATCATTAACACGTGTTTGGGACATTATGTGTAGCATCGCAACTGTGCAACTGTGTGCGTGCGTGCGTCTGAATGTGTGCGCCAGACATGTTACGTGAGAGGAAACAGCCCTAACTGATCAATACCAGCGATGCTTGCTTGTGAACAGCGAGTGAATCTCTCGACACTAAACACTAAGGACAGAATGATGATATGAATCGAATGGGGAGGGGGGGGGCACATGAGCAAGGCGGACAAAACAACAGCCAAGAAGAGGGAAATGAAGAAGAGAGAGGTGAACGAAGTACGGAGCGGTTGGCGAGAGGGGTTCTTGTGTGGTGGACGGGCGGGGGGGGGGGGGGGGGGGTTACCAAGGACCACATGTTATCCATTTTTTCACAGGGCATGGGTGCCACCGTCTGCCCCCCGGGCAGGTTATTGCGGGTGGCCCCGTACACCAAGGACGCCGAGGAAGAGGTGGAGGT
>JAOEHI010051169.1:0-19263 GCA_025447815.1 Percopsis transmontana | reverse complement strand
CGGGCGTAGCCGCTGGAGAGCCCAGGCTGGAGCCGAAGCTAGGTCCAGTTGCAGAGGAGCTCACCGCACTGCAGCTCAGCTCCGGAGCTGCCGCCAGCTCGCTCTCGCCGCAAGGGCCGCGAGGGATCCGCTGCCACACTTGGCCTCGGAACTGCCACCAGCACGCTCACGCCGCGGGACCCAAAGCCCGGTACAGCCACTGAGGAGACTAGCACCCCGCAGCCCGTCCCCGGAACTGCTGGCAGCCTGCTCTCGCCACGAGGGCCAATGCCAGGCCTCGCCGCTGGAGAGCCGCCACCGCACTCCGGCCTCGGAGCTGTTGCCAGCACGCTCCGGCCTGGTCCAGCCTCCGAGGAGCTCTCAGCGCCACAGTCTGGCCCTGGAACTGCCGTTCCCCTGCTTTCGCCCCGAGGACCCACACCTGGTCCAGTCGCTGGAGAGCCGCCGGCTCAGTCCAGCCACGGAGATGTCGCCAGCTCACTCCCACTTGGTCCAGCCTCAGAGGAGCTTATCATTTCGCAGCCCGTTCCCGGAACTGCAGTCAGCTTGCTCTCGCTGCGAGGGCCAACGCCAGGCCTCGCCGCGGGAGAGCCGCTGCCGCACTCCGGCCTCGGAACTGCCGCCAGCTCGCTCACGCCACTTGGGCCGAAGCCCGGTCCAGCTGCTGAGGAGCTCATCGCTTCGCAGCCAGTCCCCGGAACTGCAGTCGGCTAGCTCTCGCCGCGAGGGCCAACGCCAGGCCTCGCCTCTGGAGAGCCGCCGCCGCACTCCAGCCTCGGAACTGCTGCAAGCTCTCTAGTGCCGCTGGAGCCAGAACCAGGTCCAGTCGCCGAGGAGCACACTCCGGCGCAGCCCGGCCCTGGAGCTGCTGCCAGCCTGCGCTCGCCGCTAGGGCCAACGTATGGTCCAGCCGCTGGAGAGCCGCTGCCGCAGTTCAGCCCCGGAACTGCCGCCGCCACACTCCTGCCCCGGAATCACTGCCAGCCGGCACTCGCCGCTAGGGCCGTCGCATCGTCCAGCCGCTGGAGAGCCGCCGCCGCACTCCGGCCTCGGAGCAGTCACCAGCTCGCTCCTGCCGCTGAAGCCGTTGCCAGGCCCAGCTGCTGTGGAATCCCCACCATCGCAGCCAGCCTCCGGAGCTGTCACTGGCTTGCCCTCGCCCGTCGCTGCACAACCGACACCATCGACCCAGCCACCAGGGGGTCCCAGCCGCTGCCGCTCATCCCTGGTCCGGCCACCGGAGGGTCCCAGCCGCTGCCGCTCATCCCTGGTCCGGCCACCGGAGGATCCCAGCCGCTGCCGCTCATCTGTCACGATCAGCATGCACGGGCTCATGCACGCTACATGCCTCTCCTCTTGGCTGTGCACCTGCAGGGTATTAGCCCTGCACAGGTGCATTACGTTTAGTTTAATTATTGTCTTTAAGTTAACCTCACAGCACGTAGTGCTGTGGGTCATTGTTTGGTTGCACGTTGTGTTCGTTGCCCCTGTAACCTGTGGTTTTTGTTTTTATTTATTAAATACGCTTTATGCGTGCCTCGCGCCTACACTCACCCCCGCATCCGCACTGTTACACTTCTCATCACCTACAACATGGGTCATGACATTTCCTCTCCAGGTGAAGCGGTCTTTGACAGTGTCAGAATAATATATTGCCGAACTCCGTGACCATTAAACCTCATCGGGTATTGAACCAGGGCAATGTTCACAGGTATTTAATGTTTCCTATAATATAGGATGTAGCTTGTGCAAAGTGCTACTCAGACAACCCCTGTTGCCAGGTTACATTTCAGAAAATTGTCAATAAGCTAGAATTAGTTGGCCTAACTGCATTGTTTAAATAAGATATCCTATTACATAATAAGCAGACTGCAGAAAAAAATATATCTTCAAAAACAACAGAGAGCAGGCAGAATTTTTAAAATAGGATACACTGTTAAATTATGAGCAGATTGTGGTAACAAAACTTCTTAAACAACAATAAAAATACCAGCTATTGTCCTCGTGTGTTCATAAGAATATAAGCACTTTCTTACCATACTGAATACAGCTCAATTTCAATCAATAAGAAATAAATTAGTTTGTTATTTAGCTGTTGGCTGGGTTGGCTGGGTAAACAGATACAGGCATTATTTCTATTGTGTTTCCATTGTGAACTGAGCTGCGTGTCCATTTATAACTGAAAAACCATGGCCCAGTTTTCTTTGTCTGGCCATTATAAACATGCATTTATCGAACACTGCTCATAGTATGGGCACGCATCACACACAAATTATATTAACCTGTCACTATTCAAATGTGCATCATCTGGATGTGGAAAGAAATTCAGGACAGCAGTCCAAAAATCTATTTTGATGAAGCACTGTCACAATTCCCGAACTTGCTCAGCACATTGCAGTCCATTGGTAGTTCATTAGGTATGTTGCGTTTTATTTTTCAGATGCACCGCCCCCACACAGACCCACTCCATCCACACCTCTTCTGACCCTTTGTGTATTAGTGCTTCAGCTATACTTTTCCCTCCGGCATGTGTGTGGGCTCTGCATCGACAGAGATGAGTGGCAGACAAATGTAGTAATGACACACTGGCTCTAGCAACTCACCAGCAATGTTCATTATTGTGATACAGAGAAAAGACTGATGAAGATGAATATACTGTGTAACATGGCTCCTCTGCATGGGAGTATGTGGGCGAAAGAGAGAGAGGTTTATGAATAACATGGGTGAGTTTTGAGACCACCGCCTCCACGAGTATTTGAGATAGTCCAGAATATCTATTTGTCCAGTTCGCAGATATTTATCATTGTTAGATGCAATACAATAATGTTTCAGCCTACTGCCCATTCATGAAAGCCATTCCATTTTCACTTATTTATAATCCAATTCTCTGCAAAATTACACCAGTCCTAAACAGCAGAGGGTGGTTCACCAGAGAGGATATGCAGAACTAAATGTATCAGTATAAACACCCCCATTGGCACACACATGTTAAATTGCAATACCACTTGCTTACTGAAGGTGCCACCAAAATGACTTATATTATTTCATATGTTATAGCTTAAAGATAATATAGATTTTAAACAACGTTCAAGCCATGCAGAAAGTGAGTGGAAAAGTGAGAAAATAAGAAAAGAAAAGGGAGGACAACAGACTTGACGTGAGGCCAAATGTTTTCCAGCTGTTCCCAGTTTCTGTCTAACCTCTGTATACTTGTCTGTCTCTGGTTTGGAAATATGTCCAGGTGTTGGAAGTGGACTTTACCATCTCTGCCTTCCATTCCCTCCTGGCAAGTTATTTTCTATCTGTCTGACAAAAAGATTTATCTCTGGTTTCTATTACCCTTTTAACTTTGAAAGTCCTAGATTTCATAAAGTCTCTGGACAAATAGAATTTCAACCACAGTGGACATGTATGCTTGCAACCAATCGATAAATACACTTGTGCACTGAGGGTCTTGCCTGCTTTTGTCAATTCAGGTGCTCACGGCATAGGAAGGCAAGCAAGATTAAGCCTTTGATGGGCATGTTTAATTCATTTCACTCACTGATTAGAGTAAAAAGCCTGAGGCCACATCTATTAGTGACTGTCTAGCTTACAAATAATTCTTTCCTAAAAACTATATAATACTCTGATTATGTGACATTTTCTCTGATACAGGTGCTTTTCACCGAGGTTTCATAGGGTATGAGCTACACCTGTGCTTTTCCTATCTGTCAGAATGGTCCACATTAAAGAGATTTGCATTTTTCTTATTTGAGATACTTTCGTAAACATCAACATTTAGACGAATGGTTGAATTATATTGTATAATATATTTTCATTTTAATGGGGAAGAAAAAGTGTGGTTTCTGATGTACAGAAATGTTCATTTAAATTCTGACATACTGACTGAGGGACAGAGAAACTGTGGTTTCTGATGTTATAACGATCAGCGCGCACAGGCCCGTGCGCGCTCTGTGCTTCCCCTCCACATGATGCACCTGTGGAGGATTAGCCCCACAGGTGCATGACATTATCATTAATTTCTGTTAGTATTTAGTTTCCCCAACAACTCAGAGAGTTGTTGGTCATTGTTTGGGCTTTGTCCAGCCCTCTGAAGAAGAAGAGTTGACTTGCCCCCCTCTTCCTCCAAACCTAACATTGAGTGTTGCTTTGCAGAAAGCTGTAACACGATCACTTTTCTACATTCCTGAAAACCAGGATTATAATTATATATTATCCTTCAGTGTAACCTCAACCAACCACTTACCTTTAAATGGGTACACGCTCAGTTTTAAGGAAAATCATCTTACCCCGATTTATCATGGAAACCGTGCCCTCTCCCCTTTGCCAGCACACATTGGAATGCGGCCTGATAAGACACCCTGTTTCTCTCTTCTAAACTACAAAGACCATTGGGAAAATTACATTCTAACATTTATTAGTTATGAACCATTTCCATGGAGTTCATACATGAGCAAATGGTATATTTGGTAAACTTTCTCTCCCTGGACAATGTGGGAAATTATTATAAAACAACACCTCAAGTTAAAGGTCATGATAAAGAATGAACGTAAATAAACAATTGAAATATGTCATGCTTAGATTTTATGAATAGATCATTTTGTAACGATTCGAAAATGTATTTACCAAGTTTAGGAATTTGAAAAGAAAAGATATTGGGCCATTTTATCTTGGGAGGAATAATCAAGCACTGTTAAAGGAGGCAAGGCAAATAGATAACATGCCAGTCTGCGACCTGCCAAAAGTCTACTAAAATGCACTGCAGAGAAGTAGAAGAATGGAAGAGGGAGTGCTTCTAGGGGAAATTGGACTGAAAAGAAATTAACATTTTTGTTAAGTGGAGGTGAGCAGTGCAAAGCGACGGAGGACAGGAGCAGACGAATCCAGGTGGTCAGCATCCATTTTTGTCACCTTGTCGTAGATGGTAGAAGAATCCGAGTGTGCCAATGCATGTTTCTGTCAACCCTAGGCATAAAGCAGTGGTGTAGGAAGAAGAGGGAAAAGTCCAGAGAAGACAGAGAGTGGGGTGAGGACAGAAGAGCAGAACATTCTTAAAACTTTCCTCCTGGACCTTCCAAAAAGTTCCATCTCACTACTGTAGCTCTCAACAGTTCATCAAAGAAAGTACCTGGAGCCTGTGTTCAAGTCTATCAGTCACCTTCACACACAATATAAGCACTCTTGTGCAGAACATGGCATCCAGCCTCTGTCAAGGCAAGTGTTCTCCAACATTTTCTAAAACCAAGCTTGGTGTCCATAACTTCACCATCTTTAACATGGCATCAGATGATGCGACAGATGATGCGACAGATGATGCGACAAATGATGCGACGGCATAGTGTGATAGAGAGATGATTAAGGGACAGAGAGATCTGTATTCCGGTTGAGGACGCTGCAATGATTCGGGGAGCTCGCTCCAATCCCAGGACATACCAGGTGAGGTACGTGGACCACGGACTTCAGCCATGTGAACAGATCCATCCAACTGGGAAGAAACGTTGGAGATCCAAAGGTGCATAACCTCAGAGCAATCAAGTATTATGTACATACAGTACATTCAAATATTTCCTTCTATTTAAACACAGCACTGCAATATACATGAATCATCCGTCACATTGTGTTAATAGACATACTGTGTAATCCATTAAAACTTGAATTTTGTCACCACTGTCCCTCTTTTCCCTCTTTAGATTTCTTCCATCCATCTATCCACTAAATACAACATGGATGGCACTATGGAGTACAAGATTCTCCACTCAAACGACTGGGAACCCTATCTGACCCCATCTCTCAGGGAGAAGAAAAGTGTCACCACAGTGTCCCCACTTTACACATCCAGCCAGAAAATTAAAGAGCACCTTCAAGAACTGAAAAAGATTTTGCCCATCACCAGCTGAAATCACGAATGGGTACTCACACAAACAGGAATGCACATAGGCCAAATTGGTTACGTTTCTTATCATATTGATTTACTGTATATTTACTGTATTTGAAGATGACTTTGTGATGGTTTTACTGATTTTAAATTAAAATGTATTCTTAATTGTGCTTAAATCAAGTGCTATTAAAGAGTATAATCAATTATCTTTCACATATATGACTAATGACTAATTATCTTTCCTGACTGTTCATATACAGTATATATTATAATAAAATTAAAGATATTTTGTAAATTTGTAATGTCCTAACATTTGAATGTTTTTTGTTTTGTTTGTTTTTTACATGAATACAATGAATTTCAGCCAATAATGAGTATTGATTAAACCAGTTTTACATTATTTGGTCATCATTGTCTGCTAACATTATTCACAATGTAAAGATAGCCCACTGTTAAATGATTAACATGATTTTTAAGACATGCATTATTACTTATCTTACAGATCCTCACAGGGTGTACCATTGAATAGAGACTACCGGTAAATTTAAAATGTAGTGAAATATATCTATTTTGGAGGAAAGTCCTGCATTTTCTTAATCCTACATATGCTTTTTGGCCAAAAGGTAGGTCATTTTAGTAATTTGTATAGTGCAGTGTGAGAAATTATGCCAAGAGTCATAGTAAGATTAGCTTTGTCAGATTGATGCACGCACGTCAGTGTCAGATTACCATTGGGCTATGTGGAAACAGGTAGGGTAGCCTTGCTATCGATAGTTTACCAACTGAATGGAACATAAACAGGAGACTCGAGGTTCGTAACTAACCGTACATCATTTGAGCCCTTTCACTCACAACAATCCACGTAAGACCATGTGAAGTACAGTTTTAAATGGAGAGATGCGTTAATGCAGCCATTGGCTGGACAATTAGGTCTAGGGTGTGCTTGTAACACATGAAGGTGAGCGGTCCTACCCAACACTATTGAAATCAGGGAGTGCTACCTTTGATATATGCAAGCCCTCAGATATGAGTTTATTTGCAAATCTAACAATAGCAAAGTAAATCACATAATGGTCAAAAGTGACAGTTGGAGTTATGAATCATTTTTTGACGGAAAGCTCTCCTTTTCTGAAAAAAAACAGCAGAAAAAATAGTGGAGTGGAATGTCTAAATTCAGACTTGTCAAATTTAGACTTGGAACTGAACTTTAAGTGAAATTACAAAGTTAGTTTGATTTTATTAGTCACTTTATTAGTAGATACTGACAAATCCCATTTTTGTTAAAGTGAGAACAAAAAATTACTATATATTCATCACAATTTTGAAGAAAATGAAGATATAAAGTAAATTCACATATTCGTTGTTATATTAACAAATTTCATTTTGTTACAATTTGACCATTATGTACTTTGCACAAGCGTCACCATTTGAAGATGATCAATGAGACCATGTTGGTTGTATCACAACAGATAAAGTATATGTGTTAAATTAAATGAACAAAATACATACACACACCCCTAAGTGTTCTCTTTTTATATTTCCTGCAGTCCCAACATCGAGGATGAACAAACTTTCTTTATTTTATGGCCCACTCATTATGATGAGCTATACAGCTCTCTCACAATAGCCCCCTAACCAGACCCCTACTCCCTCTCTCCCTGACCATATTTCCTTGATGGATTGAAGTCTGTACTTAATTGGATCTTACTACCAGCAGCGTTCTAATGAGCCCTAATGAGTCCTTGATTAGAAATAGGCACAAAAACAGCTGTCAAGACAAGCCAGAAAATAATGGACCTTCGAGCAGACCCCAACGTCTATTAAGAGCTTCTCCGGACGGACGTTGAAGAGAATAAAAAAAAGGTTTAGTGATGTTTAGTTACAACTGAGAGTCATCTCCGCAAGTGGCATCATTTGGACAGCTGGCGGCGGCCATTTCAGAAGTTTATTTCCCCACGAAGGTGCAGGATGGCATAAAGTAATTGGGAAGAAAAAAAACATGGGAGCCTATTTTTCTTGTCAAGTGTCAATAATAAAATGGCTGGTAGCTGACAGTGCTAACTAATGCTAACTAATAGGTCAGCGGTTATTGCCTCGAGTGCTAAACACATTCCATTCTCCCATTCTCTTTCAGAAACATGTAAAGGCCTTTTTCCATGATAAACAATTAAGATAAGATGGCCCTGTAAAGATCTATCTGTTAGACAGTTCATTCTAAGGAAAGAGTCTTCCATTGGAAGAACAAATTAATAAATGTGGCCCTCAGCTGTTTTGTCCTAGTGGTTATTCTTAGTCGGACTGTCACTGCTGATATATGAAGAGAGGAGCCGGCCTGGCAACTCCAGCCTGTATTGTGTGCTGATACTTTACTGAGGCAGGTGTGGCCACTAAAGGCTTATAAATAACACCCCATCTTGCCACACAATGCGCTGGCCTTGAATGGTGCCTTGAACTGCTACACAAACACACACAACAATGCGCACAAATACACACACACACACACACACACACACACAAACACCCTTGGAAATACACACATACGTACACACAACACTATGCTCCAATAACAACAGTTCCTGTAGGTGAAATAGTTACTTTCATATATTATTTAATTAACACTGGCCCTCTTTGAAGAGTCAATATTATATTTGTGTAAAAACTAGATGGCTAAGTACACACACACACACACACATAAACACATGCACGCATAAACATGTGCACCACCAAGATACATACATACTCATCAACACACAAACACACAGTACTACACAGACATACACAAGCACAAAGCTATACAAGTACTGCTATACAGTATAATCACACTTCTACAAACACACACACACACAGGTTTTAAGTCGGGCAGAAAGAGTTCTGTTTAATGAGAGAGAAAAGTGTAATCAAAGGTCACCGTAAGAAAAGATGGCACGAAAGAGTTTACCTTTCTTCGAAGGTAAGAAAGGATGGATAGATGCAGAAGGGAGGGAGACAAGAGAGCAGATAAAGAAACAGTGAAGGAATCATAATACGAAAAGAAGATTCAAGTCTCAGGTTCTACCTGGGGGCTATTATTTCTCTTTTGTTTTCATTTGAACAAATATCCAAGGACAAGGTTTCTGACATAGAAGCCAACTGGGAAAATTAGTTCTTCCTCTGTTCAAGAACTCTCTTCATTATCCTTTAGCAGTACAGCAGTATGTGTTTGAGACACCCTAAGGGGTCATGTGGTGCTTTTGGGGGGTCGCAATATGGAGCCTTTCATACAAATTTAATACCGCATAATTATACTATATGTTTTGCATATGCTAATATAGTACCCGTATATGTATGTTTTGTATACAGTATATGATATACAACGAGTGGCACTGAACATTGTACATTCAAATTGTATAGTTTACAATATATTTGATTTTGATTGATTTTCTTATGGGATTGCTGATGGCCCACCAAGAGTGACGTTATTAACTTTTTTTGGATAAGTCATGGGTTATACGGTTTGAAGAACCGCTACTTTACAGTAAATGTGTATTCCTTGCTGCAAGGTGGGACATCACAAGGGAGGTGAAATATATATATATTTTATTATTGGGCAGACATTTACGTCACTGTCTCCACCAGTGGTTCCCCTGTGGCCCATCCAGCTGTTCTTTTCAGCTGTTCAGGTTATACGGGCCAGCCCATCCTGCATGGGGATCCATTGTGTCACCGTTTGGATGCTTGTCCACAGAGCACTGTGTAAGTCGATATGGTTTGTTGGCGTGGGTCTGTGGTCTGCAGGCTTGTGGAGCAGGCTTGTGGAGCCTTGGTCTATAAATATTAGCTTGAGAATGGAAGAGCATTGTGTTGTCTGCATTCTGACAGTGAAGGACACTTTGTGTCCAGGGTCAACCTGAGTCAGTGAGGAAGAGAGAGGGGAAAGTTGAGGCACAAAGCAATGTGGCAAGACTGACCAAGACAATAGTCAAAGAAAGAGTGAGTGAGAAAGAGCGATCTTGAGATCTTGTGGACTTCGCATTTCTTCAAAGAGACAGCGTAAGTCGAATAGATATTGTTTAACCTTCATCCAGGTGAAGCAATGGTTTAAGGACAGGCTTCTGTTGCATTACTTTACCTGATAAATGCCAATAAAATATAGAAACTCAATGCAAACTCTAACCAATAACACACTGTTTTTTACACCTGTCTATATGCGATGATACTGTTTACTTCAGTCACGTCTTTGTATTGTCGGAAAGAGATTCTAACTTGTTCTATCTAACTAATGTTCCTCATGAGAGTCTTTGCTTGTTTCTCCAGCTACTTGAACTTCTTAATGGTCTTGTCTGTTGACAGCCTCAATGGAGGAAGCTTATAATTACTCTCTAGAGGCAACATCAAGCGAGCTACTAGATGTGTTCAGACACTTTCCCCATTCGACCTGCAGAATAACAAATCATTGGTCCCTTAGTTCCGCCATTATTTGGCTATTTTCACATTTATAAATGGACACAGAGGTGCCATTTCTGGAAAGAAGCTGAAAAAAGCATAATTGGGCCTCAATTTCTTCTTGCCTTGTTCACTCCAAGGAAGGAAGCTACTCAAAGACAACAATCAATTTGAATACAACAGAGCTCGACCTTGCATTAGCCATCGCCTATTTACACAACAATAAGTCTCAAAAGGGAATATCAGCATAGCCTCTAACCTGTTAGCTAGCATGACTGTTAGCTAGTTTCCTCTGCTTTAACAAAAATGAACATAGGTGGGTGCTAGGTGGAAATGGAGCTTTTGCTCAGGTGTGACCTGATTCTGTTTGTTGGGTGCGATCTGCACACCTAACCTTCCTCGTGGGCAGGCTGATGATTAATGATGGGTAGGACGTGGGCAGCACCACACAAGATTCCAACAAATGAAATATTACTGGCTCAATGGCCCACACCGGGACAATTCATTCAACATGAGGCTGAAATGCACCTTCTACCACATTCAAAGTCGCACAATTGTTACTATTTATAGTTCTTATATTCAAAACAACAATAATTTAATTTTGAAGATGGAAATAAATCAAGTCATGTTTATGTATTTACATAGTTACAATAAAAGTCTCAAAGGGGATCACAAGCTTACACATCACATAGAAATCAATATGCTTTAACTCCTGAAGGAAAAACTCTTGAAATATGTCTTTAACACACAAGACATGAATTTCATGGGGCCATTATCGCTCTAGGATAACCCATGGTTATCTGCCAGTCAAAGTAAAAAATCGAATGATGCTTGCCCTGAGAACTTTTGAATGTAGCCTTTAATTGTAGCAGAAAGTGATTCTAGTATATTATAGCACCCTGCTGTGACACTTAATGGACTTCAGTCTTTATCCCAAGACGATTCGAGATGTGAGAACTAATCTGTCAGAGTGCTAAATGGTGTAATTGACATTTTCCATACACTTACTGTACTCTTTGAGCTCATTTACAATTCTCTAGCGATGAAGTCTGCGACCAAATTCCAATTCAGCACTACCATGGTACAGAATATGGATGGTCATGTATTTAGTACCTTAACTCCTCAGAGTTCCAGATAATACTGTAACTGTAAATCTGCAAATTTACATCATATAATAGTTTTTTGAAGCAGTGTAATTAGTGTTAAGAGAATACTTCACCTTTAATAATGTTGTTACCTTATTTACAAGGTCATTTAGCAGACGCTTTTATCCAAAGCGACTTACAACTACATTCTGCTATTACATGGAGCAGGTAGGGGTTGGACATCTTGTTCAAGGCTCAAGGATGTTTACAGGTAGGCCAACTCTGGGGCTTGAACCCACAACCTGGCTGGGAGTCAAACACCTAGACCAGTAGACTATCCTGCCCCTTATTTCTAATATCTTACTATGTGCATTCCTAATGCAGTGCAAGTTGCTCCCAATAAGAGCACTATAATGATTAGTTGTGTCGACAAGATTGAACTTTAGTGTCTGTCGCATTGAATGGCCACCCAGCTTTCTTGTGGACAGTTGTCTCACTTCTCCCCTTTCCCCTCCCTCTTCAGCTGTCAGTCAGTGGGTCGCAATGGAAACCAGGACGGTGATGCATCGAGAGCAGGAGGCGCAGTCATCCCAGATGTCTCATGGCATGGAGCTGACCTCGCAGATCAAGAAGAAGACCTTTACGTCCAGGTGGTTACAATTTACATAGTAGGGTGGCCTTACCTATCTTACTACTTTTTAATTATCTATATATTCACATATTTATTTATATATTGATTTTAATTGAAGAAATTTGTGCTGAAGTACTAAATTTATGCATGTACTTACAGTAAATTAATAACTAGCTAATGCAATTAATAACTAGCTAAACTAGCTAATGCTAGTGGCTAGCTTTGTTGGAGCAGTCTTCCAGTATATCACTGACTCACTCACTCAGTCATTATCATGAATTGTAATTGCAAATGTAACTCCCATTTTATTGTCATGAGTTTCTGCTTATTGTGTTGCTTATGATTACTGCATGGTAATCCAGTAGGAATAACATTGATAAAACAATGCCTATTGGGACATCAAAGTGTCACACGCATACTGTTGACACACATGCACACACACACACACACACACACACATGTACGTTTCTGTATATGTATACAGCACAAAGAAAGAAATGATGTGCAAAGAAAGAATATTGTTATTATGTTATATTATTTTATATTTTATGCTGCTTTGATGTTTGATTTGTATAGGCTGAAAAAAAAACATTGGATGACTAAACACATACTACACATACACACGCACACACATTGAGTGACTTCTTTCTCACTGAAGTCACTTTGACTGTGGGGGAACTGTGACAAAAGAATAGAAAGCGCTACTGGCATAATGCCCTTAACACCTATACCAGATGTTATAGTAAGAAATTCAATAGTGGCAACTTCTAAGATTCCGAGAAGGTACATTCAAATGTGACTTCATTTTCACAGGGCCCAATTTCTGCAGTGAGTTATTAAATTAAGATAACCTGTGGGTCTACAATCTGCATTGTAGAAAAAAGGAAAATTTTCTCCTCTGGACTGATTAGAATAAGCAATTATTCCATCGAGCTGGGGTGAGATGAACGTCGAGATCCTGTCTCTCCTGGTTTAAAAGGAATTTGAGACAACAGGTGCGGTGTGAATTTTAGGTTTAGGTCACCTACGCTGTAAGAGGACTCAAATATATTCCCCTATTAGGGGGAGCAAGATGGCCCTTGGACAGCTTTATGAAACGGAGCCAATAAGGTGGAGAGAATTATTGTCTTCCGGCAGTTTTTTCACAGCATTCTCCACAGTAGAAGTGGGGTCCAGTTCAGGCTGTGGTTTTGTCAACTATAGTCTATCTAAATTATAAAAAATAAAAAAAAAACATTTGCAAATGTGTTTTTTGGAGAGCTAAAAGTGATGTTGTAATTTTACAACAATTAGACTTTCCTGTACATTTTATGAACACACCAGGAGACCTTAAATAGTTGTTATCACGGCCTGGGCAATCAGTTTGTCCTTTCAGGGTTGAATAAGGTTAATTGAAATATTGAAATCTCTGTCACCATATTGTTTTACATGTGTAATGATGCAAATTGGCTGTTTTATGACTGTAAGGGAAAAGGGGAGGAGCTTAGAGCCATAACTATTGTTCCACAAACTACTGTAAAAGAATGGAGTTGAGTTGCCCAACTAACATCTCTGCCTGCCCACCCTGTCAGAGGGCTCTAGAAACGGCCCTGTTCATACAATAATGAAAATAGCTCTCCTTTAAATTACCAAGAAGGCTCTCCCCCTGACAACCCAGGTAAACCCTTGTTGAATGTTTTGGTCATGTGACTGTGTAGTACACTACATAAAAGTTATCATACTTTACTGTATGCTAGGGTGAGGAGTAGTGTGCAGTACACAGTGTACACTGAGCCAGTATGCAGGATGTAGTATGGCATTTCAGAAACAACCAATGATAAATGTGTATATATTTTGTTTTGTGATAAAAAATGAGTAGTAATAATTAGTTAAATTATTCACGAAATAGGCCAACATAACATACATAAAAGTACGCGTGTGATTCACCTAAAACCCTAAAACTATCACACAATGCCTGCATCTGCAAGACGTGGTCAAAGATACTTTATACCAGGCAGAGACGCTGGCACAATATTTTCTTTTATTTGACACTAAACTGGCACTGCGCCACTTGATTTTGACTGACATACCCTCTACTGTGACCCCACACCCATTTCGACGCAAGCGATGTCATTGTGAGGCGGGAATTTAGCAAACGTGCCCAAGTGAGAGAAAAAACACTTTGCACCCAATGCTACTGTCACGACGTCTGCCCGTAATGTTAACATGTAAGTTGTATTTTTTATATTGAAGATACAACGCAAATTAACATAATTCAGATGTTGTCCCCACAAATATTGCACAATATTTAATATTGCCCCAATAAGGAGTTTTGTATCACTTTATATGACACACTACGTTAGTCCATGTAGTTACAAGCTGAACTGGACCCAAATGTAGCAGTGGATTTCTAAACACCATAAACCCTAAACACTTTCCATGTAGTGTACTGTGTCTGCATGTGCAATGTATGTGAAAAACTGTGTGTGTGTGGCGTAGGGTGGGGTGTTTCTTGTCTGTTGGTGTGTGCATGTGTGAGCATCTGCTGTGAGTCACAGGCACAGTAGCCTACTATATTTTTCAACGGCACAGACCTCAGAACACACACTTAAAGCATACTATAACAAAGCAAAGGAGAAAAACACACACACATGCACGCACACACACACAGGAAAAGCAGAAGTGGTTCTCTGAGCGCTGTGGAATGGGAGCATTTCTTAGTTATAAACAAAAGAAAAGGGGAAGTTACATCAATATGCATTGTCATTTGCTGGCTTGTATGGCAAGTCGTTTTCTTCAAGTCAAAATTGTATTCACACTAGTCAGAATGGTAATTCAAGATATTTACAATAACATTCTTACTAGTAGAAATTGTATTTCATGATATCTATAACTTTGATTGTACTAGTCAAAACTAAATTTAAGATATCTAAAAGACCTTCAAATTAATAATATATATTCAATGGCTAGACATTTTAGAACATTTAGAACATTTAGAACAAAGAACATTTTAGATATCCATAATGACATTCTTCCTATCCACAATTATCATTTCAGATATCCACAATGACGTCACTTTTGCTATTCCTGCTTTTGCATTCCTAAGCTATCCTAAGCAGAATAAAGTTGTGGATATCTAAAATGTTCTTTTTGACTTGGAAGAATTGAATTACAGATATCTGCAATATATCTCCAGTCTAGCTATTAAATGTTAAAATGGCTTGCCATAAGCTTGTTGCAAACCACACCTGAGTTATGGTGTCACGGAGCTATGGTAGCTGGGAGTCCCACAACACCTGGGGGAACATTGATTTGGCTACACAAATTTGTGTTTGTTATGTTCCATAGTGTGCAAAAGCAAAAATATAAACCTTGGTAACACATGGGAAATTAGCAAAGCACGCGGACATAAAATATTCTCTTGAAGCGTTGTTTTTTAGTCTTGTTAAATTGCGAGTCGAGTATTAAAGAGGAACAGATGTCTCTCCTGTTACAGAAAGGCTTTTAGCCTTGTTGTCTCCGGTGACCTTGTCACCAACAACACCCTGCCCTGTTTATTGGGGACAGTATAGAAATTTTCTCTGGCTCACACTTACTCTCACCACTCCGAGACACACCGTTACAGTGTGGCACAGTTTGCATGTATTCTCAAGGCCGCATGTGTATGTGTACGTGCATCTGTTTCCGTGTGACAGTGCTTTTGACTTAAAAGCACTTCATGTTGACAGCTACTCTATGTTAATTCTCATCGAGTGAACAGAACGCAAACCACTGCACCATTCCCCTTAGGTCTATGAAGTTCTACAGACAGTATTTAAAATTCACACTAATTCACATTACCACGCAATATTAGCCAAGATAATTGGAATTGCTGTTGTTCTATAGAACTGTCCAAAACCCGCATCTTTTGGTCTACATGAAATAATAAAAAAACATCATTAGCTGCCTCCTAAATAACCAACGATGAGTTTGTGTTCTTCCTACAGTGTACAGAACCTCCCTGTAGACAATAGCATGTGTGTTCACGCACGAGTGCGGATAGGGGAACAAACAGATGCAGTTGATTATGATGAGATTTCTCACACTCGAGAGAAAACAGGCCATCCGCTGCTTGGCTGCATTGCCTGCATTGCCTGCGCAGGACCTCCCGTGTTAGAGGTACCGACGAAACAGATGGCTCATGTCAAGCTAGTTCATTCTACTCTGCTTTTGTTAGACTTAACAAGAATAGAGATCATCATGGACTGCTGCAGCTCTACTCCTAATAATTTCACGTTAACCTACCCTTCTGTCCATATGTTTCTGAATAGGAATAGGCATCACAAACAATTCAACTTGGAATCTCTAGAGACAGGGTTGTTGTAATAAATCATTATGAGCTAAATCTAGATTGTACAGTGTAATAGGTAATATTGTCTGTAGTTCCTTAAACATATACCACAGTAATGCTTCATAACAGATTTTTTACTTGATAATCATCACCTTCAATTCTTATAAGATGAAAGATGACATCATGGCAAAATAGTACAGGATATTGCAGTGATAAGTGCCTTATTTGAACGTGAACATGCAATTTCCTGTGCAAGATCTACTGACAACACTGGAGTGCCTGTGACATGTTGAGCATATGACAGACAGCCCTACAAGTCAAACATTTGTATGAGCCACGTAAGCCTGTATTTTCATGTATAGAGGAGACAGACAGCGGGTATTACAGTGTTGACATAATATTTCACAGACTGTCACATTTGTGGATTCTGGCATTCTCAAAGAAACATTTTATTTAGTTTGGTTTTTGTTTGCATTTAGAAGGAAAATAAAAGTGTGTTGATGCAGCTTATCTGTGCGGGGTTTAAGATGAAGGTGCCTAAACTACAAAGTATTGAATAAATCAATGCTCATGCATAATATTTTCCTGTGTTTACAGAGTTCACCATAATATGTGGCCTCCCCTACTGTTCAGATTGGGAATAGCAGAGCAGTGCGTTATATAGGCTGGGCAAGACAGAACATTTAACTGTAGCCAAGTAACTACAGTAGTATTCTGCAAAAAATGCTGAATATTCAATCTCACTTTTTTCCCTTTGTTTTGAGTTGTTCTGTATTAGAGGGTGTTGTCTGTTATCACCTCATTGGTTGAGTCAATTAACCAGACATATTCTTTATGTGTTTTATCAAATCTCCCATAATTCAACAGTGATGAGGAGGTCTCTTATGCTGATTTCTATCCCATCATCCCTGGTGACCTGATGTCTGTAAAAGAGATCCTTGACATTGGAAAGTCACCCCGACATAGGACATGGTACAGTGAGACAGTTGACTGACAATGCATGTTTTCTGTTAATAGCTTACTAGGCTAACAAACCAGTAGGACTCACTTCCCTTTAAATAACCTATAGCCTGGGTTAGTGCGAAATAAAAAAATACTGTGTATAACATTTCCTCTAAAATGAATGAAAATGTATGAAATTAAGTATTAATTTCTATTTAAGCTAACATAATTTTCACATTGATTCAAATCAGCAAAATGTGTGAACAGTCACTGCCAAAGTTCTTAATGTTGAACCCGTCGCTCCGCAAAATGGATTAAGTCTTCCATCTGCAACACTCATCTGTGCTGCATCTGTGCCTGTTGGCATCGTATGGTTTTGTCTTCCCATGCCACAGGAAAGACCAACACTAAAGCTCCACTTTTCCCCAAATGACTTCCTTCCTACAAGAGATATGCTTGTCGAGAAATTGGGTTGCATGGCCAACAAATTCTTGATAAATCTTTAGCCACACGCTGTTTGTATTGTTTTCGTTCTCACCAAGGAGGCCAGCTGTGGAATTGTCCAATTGCTAAAGGATATTTAAATAAGGATTACTGAAGAATTATATTGACCAAGAAGAGGCAGAAATGTGACATCACATGCTAAAGCCATGTCCACACTAATACGAATACATTTGAAAATGTGTCATTTTTTATTCTGTCCACACTATCGTTTTCAAATAGTTTTCTAAAAGTTTCCTATCCACACTGAAATGATTGTCAGGATAGGATTCACATCAGGTGTAGCATTTAGGCTTTAGTATAAAATTAGCACAATTGCCTTCCGCCATGTTTGTGTAGTATTACGTCACAACTCTGCAACTCGGGTATCATAGAAAAATTACAGTGTCCCACTAGTAATTATGACTTTCTTTTACCATTCATGTGCATGGAAGATATTTCTGATACCTTCATTGGATACCTTCATCGTGATTGGTTTATGCCGTTTGCTGACCTTGACTAATTTGCAGCATAGCGCCACCCAACTTGTCCAATCAGAGAAGAGGTCTAATTGGCTCCAAAGACGTGTGGGTGGACAGGGGCTTTAACTTTCTGTGCCCTCACCTTACACTCATAATGACCTTTCCACATGTACTTGTTTTGCAATTCACTTGATTTGTAGAAAAGAAAAACACACTCAAAAACTGCCTAAATAGCTGGCTAAAATAACCTGCCTTTATGGTGCTGGTGATAATTTCCCATTTCCTAGGTTTAAACTTATTTAAATATATCAGGGAAAATTGGTCAAAAATGTAACAAAATTAATCTAAGCAGATTTTGATTCATGCATTGTGTATGGAACCACTTTTAGTTAACGTCTCTTAAGACTATTTTGTAAGTAGAGGGATTTGACAGGTGTGTGTCTCGAAGAGGATCATATAACTAGAAATAACTCCCAGACTAGAGGAGCTCTGGGTCACCAAGAGCAGGGTGGCTAATAGAACATAGTGTCTTGGGGGCATCATTTGCTTTACCTAAATCCGTCTTGCCGGGGCACCTTGCCTCCTCTGGGTCACATATCATCTGTCTGGGTTTCAATAGCACTTTCACACCGGAATACTTTGCAGTGACAGATAATTCCCTGTTCTTCACCATTTCTGCCCGTTTGACTCGATCCTGGCAACGTCAAAAAGGAGATGACATCCTCCTGGAATGTAGACCTTTTCATCATAGCAACACCCTTAATCTCATATTAAATTTATTTTATATTCCATTCTTCAAATTGAAGAAGGGAATGTGAGACCATAAGGCTGCAAAGAGCTCTCAAGTGGCTGGCAGCAACTGCTACACGGCCAGAGGTCGGATGGAGTATTGAAAGAGAAGATGAATAACATACAGAAATAAAATTGCTGGGGGAGAGTGGAAAAGATGTGAAAAGAAGTGGGGGGGGGGGGGGGGGGGGGGGGGGGGGGGGGGGGGGGGCGGGGGGGGCGGGGGGGGGGGGGGGCGGGGG
>JAOEHI010051168.1:0-19263 GCA_025447815.1 Percopsis transmontana | reverse complement strand
CAACTGTTGACAAATGTACTAATTGTAAGTCGCTTTGGATAAAAGCGTCTGCTAAATGCTGTAAATGTAAATGTATTTGAGAGCTTGCAGGGTCAAAACTCGACGGAGGTCCTCGCTCCTGCACTTCGACCTCTCCGTCCTCGAACCCCTGGTTGCCTGCTGTCTTGCCCTGATGCGATGATGTGCTGGGCTCTGGAGTGTATTCATCATCAGAGCCAACAAAGCTCTCATCGTAGAAGCTTTAACATGAATCAAACTCCTTGATCGTGTTATGTGACCCATCCCGCCACCCGAACCTTGAGAGATCTAGCCTTTTTGTAAACACAACTGAGAGTGTGGAGTTTGAAAACAAGACAACAACGTTAATTGGTTGAAACCAGCAAGCCCCTCCCACACACACACTCACGCAGTTGTGTTCCCAAACAACCTGGGAAGACGACTGTCGGAGTGTTCCTTTAATCACTGTAGATTCTACAGTTTATGTGTAGATTACACAGGCTTCAGTACCCTTCATACATTACACTCTGTTTATTTAGCAGATGCTTTTATCTAAAGCGAACTACAGCAACTACACCGTTTGACCAGAGTTGTATTGCTGTCTCTAAGATTAACAACAGTAAAACTGTTATCTGTAGATAACTAAAGGCAATGTATCCCTAAAAGTGCACTAAAATTATTATGCTCATTGAGAATAACGCAAGCAGGATCTAGTACAGTTTTACAATATGTAATTTCCATTAACTTAAAGAGCTTCATTAAAATTAAATAAATAATAATTTACATATATTCCCCCAGACATTCCAAAGCCGCTTGTGCGCAAGTTGAGCAGAGCGAGACTGAAAGACTTGTAGTTGTTTAAGTCGGGTAATTTGCACACGCCAAGCACGCCAGCCTTACCCTGGGACACAGCATCACAACATAGTAGCCACTGCTAGTAAAGGAGGTAGTTGTAGCCTACTATTACCCCGCGTCTTTCATCTTTTCCTTAGATACAGGAAAAGCAGATCTGTAGGCTACCACATCCAACATAGCTCTGTGATAAAACTGATTATTATTCACGCGTAGGCTAAATAGAAGAAACGATGCTTTTAGCCATGTAATAACCACCACTTCGGCACATGGGAGTCGGATCATTTCCAGCGAGCCCTAACCCTAGAGTGCTTAAGAATGTGTATCCTGTGAAACGGGAGCAGATGCAACTAAAACACACCGCATGGTCGGCGCGCGGTCAAACGGAGGCGAATGTGCGCAGAGCGTCTTGTGTTGCCCACACACATTTACTACGACTGGCGTGCACCCACATGCGCCAGTGCAGGTATAATATGCGTATAATCTATTTCTCTCATTGAACTTTGTTAGATGCTTAGCCCTGGCACTGGCATGATATCTCGTCAGGTATAGGTCTTTCATTAAGATCGTTTTTTTGTGTACGAATAGATTACTTACCATAGAGATGGGTGCAGAGTCCTTGCCACTGAGTGGCTAAAGATGCTGAAGCCATAACGTAACGTTGCCGCTGGTTCAATCACACAACCGTCAAGCTCCCACCCAGCAGGTGGGATAAACTTCCGATTATATTTCAAAATAAATGTCCGCTTTTATTTGTTCTGACGCGGAATGAGCAGAAATAGAGAATCATTAATGTTTTATACATTTTTTCCCACCTTTATTTAATCGCATTAGTCTCTCAGTACAACTGTTTCATTGTTTAGCCTAGTTAACATATTGTAGTAAACGTTAACCTTTTTTACATATCGCTACATGATAGTAGGCTACCCATATGTGTACCCATTGGCAAATATCCAAGCAGTAGCTCTAATTGAAATATATTTTTGTATAGAACCAATAACTTTACACCTTACCTCCTAGCTAAGTGTACACAATAGAACACATAATAGCCTATAGGCCTAGCCCTACTGTAGGTGTTGGTTGGCAGGAACTGGACTGATTATATGTGGGCCAACAGGGTGCTATTGTGGTTACAGTGACCGTAGCCTATTTAAATTGGTGGATCCGCGCTCAAGCTCTGCGTCTGCCAGCGGTTTCTGTAGATATGACAACAATCCCCTTATATCACGCAAGGGATGCTAAAACGTGGCTCCCCTCTACACCCCCTCGCTGTCGATGGGACAAGGCAAAACATTTAACTTCAAGAATCTATTTTTAGTTTATTAATTAAAATTAAAATAACACGAACTGAGTGTGCAGACTCATTTAAACTGTCTCCGGATTCTAACTGATCTCTATCCCTCACTGTTATTAAGTCGAGTCTGACGCTGGGGTTGGGAATCAATGTGGCAGGCTAAGCTTAGGCTTAATGGCTGGGTAGAGTGTGAAACATAGGGTTTGACGGGTGTTAAGAGTGGATACGGGCTGCCAAAAGACCGCTTTGAACCTCCCAGGAGGGTTGTGGTCGAGTTTTATCTGTGATGAGAGGTGCCCACTTGATAAGTAGACCTACCACCACCCAGTTCCTGTAAAAAAGATTTCTGAACTTACCATAGTTCGACAACACACATTAACACTAGACTACGTTTATGTCCCCATACCTAACGGTGGAAGTTCATCTTTGGCAACTTGCGGTAGCTGATGACTAAAACGTGCTGTCATAGGCCTACGTTCCATGGGAAAGAGCCTTTAATGTAGAGACCTCTCCTAGTTTTTTGACCGCATTGTAACCTACCGGCTCTAGGCCTACTCGACTTTTTGGTTTTCCATCGGGCAAAAGTTGATCGTAGATGCTACTTTAGGCTATTCGTCGCATCACCAAGCGAGCTGAGGCAATAGGCCTACTAAAAGGTTACATGAAAACACTGCAGACTACTTACTCAGAGAGAGAACAATCACTGTCATTGCGCGGCACAGAACCGTAGCCTGCTGCAAGTTACTGTAGCGGCCACAATTTTATTTTATTTTAATAAATGGCAACCATGGCCAACACCATGGCCATGGTTGGCCATCAACCAACACCTTTTCTGGGTTCTGATGAGCGTCGGCATCGGGCGCTTTAATCCCGCACGCCGTGGTCAATCGAGGAGGTGCATACATTCCTCTGTTTGGTTGCCGCTGCACGGCTACTTAAGGACATTACAAGTGTTTAAAAATAAAACCTTAAAAGTGACTACAGATCTATAAAGAACCACAACAGCAGCAGTGGTTCGAACAGCGGTGTCACTATGACGACCAGCTACATTAAGGGGGTAGGCCTACTATCTGCGAAGGAAAACAAAGTAGGCTACCTGGTACTAAAAGCAGTAGAATAGTCGAGTCGAGTCCGTACCATGCTGTGAAGTGCTTGGCGTGATTATGTAACCCTGTGGATTGGTAAATAAGTCACCCCTGACCAAATAACCTGCTGAGCTATAGGCCTTTAAGGTATGATGAAGAAAAACCTGAACCTCTGTTTAAAAAAAAGAATGGGTGAGGTATCAATGAATGAAGTACAGAGGAGAGGCGTGACTCAAGAGCCTGCAATCCTGGAAAAACCTGAATAATAAAGAATTAACTTCTCCAACACACAGAACCGTCTGTAGCATTAATACAGCTACTGCTAAGACATTTTTATCAATGTAAAACATTGCAAAGATGAAAGCAGTTCATTAAATAACTTAACTTCTGTGTGAGGGAAATTATAGTAGGTCTGTATTCAGATCCCCTTAAACTATATGCACTGCTAACGACATTAGATAATTTTCAAACAAAAATACATTAAAAAAATTTTAAAAAGAAATTGTCAATTGCAAAACACATATAAACAGTCACTTTAGGCACATGATTAGGTGTTATAACCGGTTATGTAAGGATAACACAATTGAAGACGCCAAAATTTTAAATCTGTATTTGACTTGCCCAACAATAATTATTACTATTATTCTCAATCCATCGTTGTGAGCTGCAGATGTTCTAATCAAAGCTCTGCAGGATGGGTTCGTGTCCAGTTTCCTTGAGGAATTTCAACAGGTCGTCTGGTTTGAGCCCCATGGTGGCAGTGTTGGTCATGGGGTGGAAATAGACCCTCTGGTGGCCTCCATTAATCAGATCGTTATCCAGGACCAACTTAACGCTCTGGTCCTTATCCTGGAGCAGAGCCAGTGCTGTAACACAACCTTGGCCCACCTGAGAGAGCAGAGAGTGGGGGAAGGTGAGGGTTATCTTCACGTAGGGAAAAAAGTGCAAAGATAGAAAGAGACAGAGCTAGGTTTTTTTATTATGGAGTAATGATGTTTTTTAGCCAGAGTAACTTACAATAGGTTTTAAGAGGCAGTGGTTTCTAAAAGACTGTTTTGATATCCCCAGTGGGTCACGAAATGTTTAGGAGGAGGAAAATCTTGATCTCTCAAAAAAATCTGAGAAACTTTTTAACCTTATTATCTGATCTAATTTTTACAATTGTCATTTAACAATATCTGCTGTTTTGTTTACCTTAAGTTTCTCTAACATGGCCGCCTCATCAGCAAAGCGGAGATTGCCACTGCCAAGACCAAGTTTCTTGGCCAGGTCATTGAGGTTCACCTGGACAGAAAAAACAGGAATGTTAAAGATAGTCGTCATCGAGTATTAGTCATGGAAACATCTCCAACTGCCAATACAATGTTCAGTCAGTAATGCATTTTCAATGGAAACGCATTTGACCTAAATATCACACTTAATATCACACGTCTAAATCTTAATTTAATAAATCTTAATTGATTCTTTAGGAAAGGCAACATTGCTATCAGAAAGGACTGAGGACTTATGCTATCAGAAAGGACTGAGAAAAGTGTTAAATATATTCATGCATTAAAACTTTTGAAATTTGCATGTTAACTTCCACATAGTTTTCTGGTTGGTTGCTTGGACACCGTGGCAATGGTGTGTCTGTTTTGAACAGCTCAGATGGCATGTCCCTGTCGAAGCAAATAAAGATACGACCTGTCAATTAGCCACATTCTGGCCATCACCTTAGAAAGGTCACTCAATGAGCTGAAGCTCCGACCCGGGGTCTGAACCATGCGTTTCAATGGGGTTCCATGCCAGACTTGTTGTGACGGGAGAAGAGGTGATGATGGAATAATCGTTCCCCCTGTTGTCTCTCCTCTAATGTGGTACAGTAAGTGGGTCCCCTTGTAACCACTGGCAATCACTTTTCAAGCACCTTTTGCAAAGCTTTGAAATACGTACTTCTATTTTCATAGATACATTTTTTTTATATTAGTGTAGTAGTATTAGTAGTAATAGTATTATGAAAACTGAATATTTCTGTGACTCTTGGAAATTAAGTATGATAGTGGAGTGTATTTTGTCCATTCGAGATGCTGTGATAAACTGGCAGCCAATCTATACTGTCCATTGACATTGGTGAAGTCAAACTTCACCAATGTAACAGCTGGTCTATGACCATAAAATGTGAGCAAAATAATACAGTGCTGTGAAAAAGTAGTTGCCCCTTTCATATTTGTCATACAATTACTTTTTCCACACAGGGCCAGGTAGGTCTGGATAGCTTTTTTCCCTTAATAAATGAAATCATAATTTAAAAACTGTATTTTGTATTTACTCAGGTTATCTTTACTCAGGTCAAATACAAAAAATTTGTTTGCTCTGAATCATTTAAGTGTGACAAATATGAAAGAAAAAAAAAATCAGGAAGGGGGAAAATTGTAATATTAATTGTATTATTTTATTCTAGGATCTATATTTATCACACATGGATTAGAACTGACCTTTTATAAAAAAGAAAAAAAATTCAAAGCTTCACATAATGTTTTTTTAGGTTATGAATGTGTTAGCATGTCTTCTACGTAATAATAACATTGATCCATTATTTAAACATTTATGAAAAATATCACGGGCTGAAAAAACGGCATATTTGTACTTCCATCCGACGTTTTACTCTGCTGCCTCACATCGTTTCTGATGTCAGCGTGCTACTTCTACGGTGATTCTGCGTCAACTGCATAGGTCGCCTATCAAAAGGACACCCATTCCGCCCCTCTCTCTCACCCACACCAGACCGTTTAGCGGAGAATTGTGTAGTGGCCGGAGATTGGCTATAAAAGCGAGTGCAGTTACTCCTCAGGCTGACCTTCCTGTCGTGGCGTGCCGACACAAGCCACAGACCTTTCTTCTTCCTGTCCTTCAGCAACAGGTTTTTTGCCACGGGTCCGTTCACATCCTGAAGGTGGAGCGTCATCTCTTCCATTGTGAACACCTGGCAGAGAGAGATGGGTGGAGAGGCCAGGAGGGACAGAGAACAGAGATCAAAATACTATACGTTTTTGTTATTATTAGCAACAGATAACACCAGAACATAAAATGAATGGACAGAGAGCAGAATCAATATTATTATTATTTACGACTTCTTAAATGTAAATATTTAAGAAGTCGTTTCCTTCACGGTTATATACTTTTTATTTGCCAATCAACTCGAGGTAACTTTCAAAACATGTGGGTTGCAGAGGAAGGCCAATATATTTTAAAAAGCAGGCTCTCCTGACCTCTAGCGGCGACTGTAAATCACTGCAGCGATACGTCTCGTAAAAAAAACTACTGTAAATGAGGAAAATGCAAGATCTATTATTCATATTCATTGTTCAATTTGTGTTTGTAGCTACTCTCGTAAGGAGGGTTGGATTTGTTATTCTCGTGTTATTTCTCTTTATAGACAGCCATTCATCTGACTGGCTCATTGATATGCCTGTGGTATTCTGACATGACTACTAGACATACTAAAATTCCCTACCGGTTGTGTAAACGCCACTGCTTCATAGTCTACTAAATATAGGCCAGTGATTTATTTCAACCCCCCCAACACACACACACACAAACAAACACTAATCGCACCCTGCATTAGCATACGCCCAACACTGGAAGTTTCACTTTCAGTTTCCATCACGTTTGCTGTACAGGGTTAATGTTAACAATTTAACGGGTTAAAAGTTATCGAAGTTAACTTTTTAGTTAACGGATTAACGTTTAACAAAGTTAAATCTTTAACTGTGCCCACCACTGCTTGAAAATCAGTAGGCACAGAACACCGTGCTGCGAGTGCCTTGCGTTGTACCCTACAGTACGTACCGGTGGGTGCTCTATGCAGGTCGTCTCAATATTCAGACTTTCCAAATATTTCTCCAGCTCCACCCTGAGCTCGGGTGCTGCCATGGTTGATCTTTCTAGCAGATACAAATAATATTCTATAAGATGGAATAGTGAGTACACTAGCAGATGGTAGAAAATATCAAGTGCACGCCTCACGAACGCTAGCCTATCAAATACCGGTAGACCTTTCTCAAGTAAAGATGACGTCTGAGCCTGATCTTTATTTCCGCTATCTTCCCCATTACTTTTTTATAGCATTTATCAATGATTTTAAGATTTGTTTTCAATAGTTAAAAAACTGGAAAAGAACAGTGCCTTAAGACTTATTAAATTTACCGTAATGTTAGGTTTATTTAACATTAGCCTACTAAAGATGCCCGTATGATGAGGCCGTTCAACATTTTCTTCAGACATATTATACTCTATACGAAAAACTCTATACGAATAAAATTACAATACTATCCACCTAAAATTTTAAATTAAATGGCCTCCGTTATTACTGAAAACGTCAGCTACACGTCACAACTCGTGAACTCTGAGCTTTCAGAAAATGTCAACTTACGATGTCGTGAATACCACAAGAGGGGGGCGTTCTTACGGACGCTTCTCATGAACACGTTTGAAGGCACCATACAACCATAGACTGCATTCAAACGATTGTCACTATCCAAGTGGTATAGACCACCATGCATTGCGCTGATGTGGAAATGGGGACGGGACAAATCAAGTGCACAGTGGTGTTGTGCCGTAATATACACCCCTGCTTAATTTTACCGCGATATTACGGGCGGTAAATGGAACACAACGAGCCTTGCCGTGAAAGGCACCCCCCTCTGTAATTTTTCCTATTAATCCCACATGCGTCACATGCTTTTCACAGTATACACGTGAGGCTAGTATGTGTTAGTGTAACTATAGTGAGTTTCATGCATATGGCGCTATAGTTGGGGTGTATGTTATTGGTTTGCGTTCGTTATTATCCTCTATGAATTACCGGTACAAGTTTTAAGGATTTTGTGTTGAGAAAAACATTATTTATTTACGGTTATTTATACTCTTCTAAAGAATGTAGATAACCGATGTTCTTCTCTTATTTTCCGTTCACAGGGAATTAAAATGTGTGTGTGTGTACATCAGGTGCATACAGCTCTAGTGGGGATAGAGGAACTGGAAGCACAAGTAAGAAGACTGACCGTCATGCAGCAGCGTGAACGAGACGTTGCGACCAAATCAGACAGTGCCTGGCACAGCAGCTGTCGATGTTTTGAGTTCACAATGTAGTGTTGTTAGTCAAGGCAGGGTGAGTGAAACAAATTAGTATTAGCCTCTAAACCAGAACTCGACCAGTACTTATGGGAAAAGAAACAAGATGTATTTTAAAAGCTTGCAGTTTGTGTCAAATTTGTATATAGATAGACCATTAGCGCTAAACTCTTGTACTTGTTTTGTACGTTTGTACTTGTTACAAACTCAAATAAAAAGCTGATCCCACTCCACAATGCTTACCTCTTCTTTGCAATGTATTGGCTGCTGGTCACTTTCCGGCGTATTGCTGCCACCTTGCTATTCCAGGATTCACAGCTTCTATACACTCAAAATTAAATAACTAAAACAAAATAAAATATAAAGGTCACAGGTTTAAAATCCCTGGTCTATAAATACAAGACTGGTGCAGAATAAATTGTAGTCTGGTTACAAATGTTTGTATTGATGATATACTGGGGAAGAGTAATAATCTAAATAGAATGAGTGGAAAGGTGGGGGTCTGATAACCAGGACTGTATTATAGTGCCAGTTCAATGAGACTAACCACTTAGGCAAATCGACAACACTGTCATCTACCTCTGCTTCTGACAACAAACCCACAGGTCGCCAGTTGGTCATGGTCAAATTAGCCAAGGGAAATTGCAGGAGCTCATTAGCCATTGACATCCAAGATCAATTTATTAGCAGTCACTCTAATCAGAGGGGAAATGACCCAGAGTTATCTAGCATGAACCCACCCCATCAACCATCAATTATGAAAATGCTTGTCAGTGGAACGGAGGATCATGGTGAAGTGCAATGAAACAACATTCCCACTGGATGTCAGTAGAGAAACAGCATTAACTGAGAACAGCTTTGTTCCCATTTCTAAAATTTTTCGCAGGCCAGACTAGTCAAATGCACATGTATTTATTATATACAGTACACCATTTTACTGCAAAAATTTGCTGCAAAACGACAGCGATGTTATTGTCCAGCCAATCGGTTTCTTGAGGCACTTCCTCTGTTGAGATACAGTTGACAAACAAAAATACAAAAAAATAAAATCTGACTATTTTCTGTCTGCTCTCAATTTCTCTTATACACACACACAGCCATGCTTGACTCAATCCTAGCTTTACTATTGGACAATCGAAGTGAACAGATGAAGCCAGAAGTGAACACGATAACAGTTTTTCTGTAGCTACAGGTAAGTGTAGTATAACATATTGTAGGGAATAAGGAGTCAAAAATCAAATCCTATTGTGAAAATCAAAATTCAAGTTGAATTAGGAAATGTTACAACCCTAACAAAAAGTGTGACTGGTTATGGGTGGGCTGTTATACTGTATTCTGTCATTCTAAAAGTAGTTCCCCAAGAAATTGATAGACAGTTGCATGCCTTTACGTATGGGTTCTTAACAGATATCAGGTAACTATCAAAAAAGTTAACACTTGAAAATATATGGTTGTATACAGACTTCAATTTAGATTTTAAATGGAAGTGATAAATGTTAAACATTTCTTTAAGCAGTCTTATATTGTCTTTCTTTCTTCATTCTCAAGCTTACTTGACAATAACCAGCGACATCCTTGTTTAAATATCTTTCTAGTTACTTCTTAAGGACTGGTGGTTGACATTACCACAGAAAATATGAACAACAAACTAGCTTAACACAGAGTTATTACCTATATTTACTACAAAGAACATAACAATGCTGTTACATTTGCATCTTTCTTTTCTTATTTCCTCAAAAATGTCTCTCTCCTGGTGTGCAATATCAACCATTTCCAAGAAGGTTGGTATATTTAAAAAAAGAGAAAACCCCAAGTTATAATTTTTCAATCATTGTTGGGTATTCACAGTAGCCAGCGTTATCACTGTTGTTGACTCCGTTGGTTGTTGTCCACTTTCTACAAATAAATACATACAAACGTTTAAAAAATAATCTATCAAATGAAACTAAATAAACATTGGTAACTAAATGACTAAACTCTAACATGGAAAAGGACTAAAATGTGTCTTTTACATGTTCTACCATAGTAAACAGATCTTCAGGTCAAGACTTGGAGGCGCATTCATTGTGAGAAAATTTTTTAAATTCTTTGTATGAATATGTTGTTTATATAAACTATATCATATTCTGAATATTGTTCTTAATCACAGTAGAATATACATAGCCTGGTAAAACCCATCTTGATTTTGCGAGCTCCACAATTGGTTCTGCTGTGCATATCAAAGCAAAGCAAATCATTTTTAACCAACTGTTTAATGTATTTTAACTTACTGACACTATAAGGTGCTGTGTTTTAACTTACTGACTGTATGTACTGAATTTCAGAGTTGAGGGCCTCCCAGAGAAGCTCCAGTTCACCTTCTTTGTGCAAATCAAGTTCTTTTTTCAGTCTAGAAATCAAAAGCAGCACTTCTGTTTGTGACTAGGTCACGTCATGTCATATAGAGAAAAATCAGGAATGTTGTTGGTGTCTGTAGGGCTGTTTTATGTGAATTCAAAGCACATTCACTCTTTTCTTTATTAAAATGTTAATCAAACAATAAATCCACCCAGATTAAAGTGTATTGTCACTGTCTAGAACCAATAACGGAAAGTTAAAAATACAAACAACATTCTGTGGGCAACTCTAATCCAGTTCTAATACATTATTACTTTCTGACAGAAAAACAACATTTTTTGCAGGACAATAGTCTCTTTTGATTAGCCCTCTGTTTCTTTAACAGCATAAATAAAAAAATGCAAATCATAACAGTATATTATATTAAGATATTAGTTTCACAAAACAAGGAAAGCTTTTATTTCTATTGTAGATGTCAGAATCACAGATGTATGTATTTAATCTACAGTCTTCCTTTATGACAGTAAATACCCTGCAGCAGCAGACCCAACGTTCTGCACACTGAACACTTTTTAAAAGACCCTAGCTCTTTTTTAAATTGACATGCATTTCATTTCCCCACAGTCAATAAGCCGAGAGATAAACATGTATATAAAAGGGAGGGTGCGGCTGATTGAAGACGTGATGGATTGCTATAGCTCAGGACTGGCGATCATAAGCATGACTGAGAGGGGTCTCCCCCCCCCCCCTCTCATCCTTTCAATCTCTCTCTCTCTTTATTTCTCTCTCTTTCAAAGCAACATCCTCAGCACTTCCTGAAGCTAATCAACCCCGGGGTGGGGTGGGGTTACTAGACACATGGTTTTAAACAAAGAGAGAGAGAGAGAAAGCGAACATTGAAGAGGGATGAGAAAAAGTGCAGTAATTCAAGAGGGAAAATTATAAGAAGAGGTAGATACTAGAGTGACTGAGGAGAGAAAGAGAGCTATACTTTCACTGCAGAGTGAAAATATAAGCCAAATACAAAAAGGAGAAAGCAAGGATTACCGCATCACGTGGCAATGTTATAGAAGTCTGACAAGAGTCTTCTACAACATCTATGCCATACAGCTCTCTGTAATGAGATGTTCTCTAATGTCTGTAATGGAACATTATAATATCAGTGATGGTGCCCACCCAGCACCTGGCATTTCCTCCTTTTTGAGTTGTTCAAATTGCAGGTTAAAAGTACACTAATCAATTGCATGATAGCGCCCCAAGAACACAAAATTTCAGACGCAGCTCACTGCTGATGTTTGAAAGACATGAAAGTGTGGGTGGGTTAGGGGGAGGGGTAAATAGCAGTGTTAGTCTATGAGAGCGGTTGGGGAAGTAGTAGAGAGGAATGCAGCCAATCAGGTGGGGAAGGGGCATGCACTCTTTGACTTTCAAACCAAAACAACGAAATTTTTGTAAAGCTGGGCAGTTCTGACATAGACACAAATTGAGAAGTGTCCCTTTAAATTTAGAGATTTGTTGATTGTTGGTTTTTGCATGAAATGTCAAGCATAAAACATGGATTTGTATAGCCCTTTGAAACAACCACTGTGACTACGCAAAATTGATATTGACGGGACTATTAAATCAAAAAGACATACATAATTTGATGAAAAAGTATTTTTGGATGCAGGTTTAAAGGTTTTATGCTCTTTTCTGTCTCTAACTAATTGGGTAGAGTAGGGGGCATTGTCAGAAGTTGACACATTAGCAATAACATGCACCCTTCCTCCTTTCCCGGCATTGATCTCTGCTTTTTTAAATCAAATTAAAAAAAATAGCACAAGCTGCCAAAATGTGGATCAGTGATGTCTCCTAAACAGAGCTCCATAGCTTGTTTAAATCCTTTGCTAACTGAAACAGTTATACAAGAAGCATCAAAGGGTGCCTGCTATTGTTAATGTTTTCATTTTGAATCGTGACATTCAAAATAAATGTAAAGAAGCATTCGCACACCCAAGATCTGTGCAAAAATCGTGATATTCACAAAATCTATGGTGATAGGACAGTCGCCAAACTGCTCTTTTTGAGGGACTAGCTGCTACGGTTTACCTGTTCCCTGTAAAACAGTAACCACATAGGACAGTTGGGCTAAATCAATTAGAGTGAACAACAGCTATCTGGAAATGCTATAATCAAGCAATATTTTGTTAAAGCCTCAGTCTTACCTAAATCATCACATTGATGTTTGTCATTAATGAATCCCTTGTTTGGGGTAGGAGCTGGACCTCCATTCACTTCCAGTTTCTCAAAAACATACTTTTTGTTGTATAATTTAGTTTAAGGTACATCTAATATGTCTTAAACAAGGTGTTGTCTTAAACAATTGAGGGTTTTGTAGAACAAATGGTAAATATTGCTTTAAACTAATAAAGTTAAACTTTCTTGAATGACTTCCTTGTTAGTGGCATAGGAGTCTGAATGTATAAAATGTCTAAATTAATAATGTCACAGTGAAGATGTGTGAAGCTAATTGTCTAGCTCTCTAGGCTGTGTAGGTTACATCCCATTTTCTCCCCTACAGTACCTTGGAGTACATACTTTGACTACACTCTCCTAAAGCTCAAGTATCTTGTTACGTGTCCATCATAAAATACACTACAGGGAGTTCATACCAATTATTACCATTGTGCCAACCATAGGAATTGCTTTCTAAGTTGTCTACCTCACATTTGCACTTGCAGTGACAAAGCATTTGATGGTACACCCGTACCATTAAATGGAAGGAATTCTTTGAATTCCTTCTTCAGCTCACTGTTTCAGTCCTGAAACACAAATGTGCTCAAATATGAACATGGCTGTAAGGGAAGGGGGAAGGTATGTGAAAATATATGAGCTCTGTAGGGGGAGGAGTAGAGACCAGTGCCAGCTGTGGAAGGGGCATGCATTATTTAAGTTTCAACCTCCCTTTATATGTATTCATAACACTGGTTTCAACCAGAGAGGGGCATCTTAAAAAAACACTAACCTCTAATATGTGAAGTGATGTAGATGCATTATACAATGTAGATGGGATAATCACATGGTTTTGGTAGACTTCTAGACACTGCGGCATGCATAATATCCTGTACTGCTGGTCCGTTTAGACAGATTGTAAAGGTAACATTCATGACAAGAAGTCAGGTTATCATAGCTTTTAGCGTATTAAATATGTTGTCGCTAGGTATTTCCTTACATGTACTTACAACATTTCTGCTGGTAAAGTGAAATTACATTTCGACAATACCGTACAGTTGAAATGTAATTTATTTATTAGTTAACGGTTATAGAAGCAATTAGAACTCCCCGCATATTTTCCTTAACAAGCTTCCCAACATCAATCACATTAGGCTTACTTTCTGATGATGCTGACGGAACGGAACAGGCAATGGGTCAAAGCCTTAATTAAACCAAATAGCCTTAATGCGCTGTTATTTACATTTCCTGACACGGACTCCAGCCAGGAACACAGAGAAGGTGGGCGCTGGTCTTTTCACGGTGACTAGATTGCTGACAGTGGAAGCAACCTCTACTGTACATAAATTACCCATACTATCTAATGAGCTCGCAAAATACCCTACTGTACTGTATATGTAGGTACAGTGGGTATCATAGCCAACGTATAGCTAAGTACTAATCTCTCAACTGTGAGAAGCTAATGAAGATAACTACGATGACATGACAATATGTTATGTTGAAATCTGCCTATAGTAATGTGCTCACTCAGACATGTTCATTATTTTCCATGCACAAAGCTGTTATTTTTCACCCGAGGAGGACTAGTAGTAAAGTAGAAGCTAAAACACAATATTACTACAGAAAAGTAGAGGGGGGCACTGTGTAGACTGTGCAGAAAACATTTATCAACAAACATTTATCAAAAAACAGATGTAAACGATAAAATACATTGCAAATACTTATATCTGTAATTATTTTAAAACTGAGAAGCACAGCGAGAATTGAAAAAAAAAGTCTATAAACTCTAAATTTGTCAGAATTGCTACACAGTATATGGTTGATGTTTGAATGCTTACCTCACACAGGTGCTGTCAGTCAGGGGTTTCTGACTCATCATATGACTCTCTGTTCTGAGCGAATCTGTAATAGCTTCAGCCTCGCTCAGCTGGTCTTCCAGGTCTGCAGTATACAACAGTGATTCAACCACCAAATAAACACACTGAAATTACACACACTCGTACTGTACATTGCTAACGACCATGTTCAGACAAAAGGAACTGATTCTGTGGAGTATAATGACACTTTTTTAAAATAGGCATTCTCAATAATAAGTACCAAATTTGACGTGAGTTGTTCTAGAGATTTTCTCAAGTACTGTAATTTCACCTGAATTACAATCCAATGCCAATGAACAACCTTGAAACAAGAACATCCTTGAACAAACCTGAGCTGACTGAGAGATGGCTTTTGATGAAAGAAACAAAACAAAAATAAAAATAAGTGCTTTAGTCTCTTATCAACTAACTGTCAAGTAAGTGTGACCAATAATTATCATGTGCAATTGAAAATAAAAACAATATTGATTATGTCAAATTTCGAAAAAAGAAAAGTCTAATATAATGTGGTTGCGTTTTCCAGATAATTTCAAACTAGAGTAAATGTATGATACAGTATGTATGGTATATAGTTTTATGAAAGTTGTCAAGCTAATGGACTTCTAATTACATCTGTCGTTCCTGTGAATGCATGTAGCTGAATACCATATGAATTCTCTCAAATACTTTGACAAAAATAATTTAAAAACATGCATATTTGGTCTAATATTGTTACATTATCGTTATTGTCAAACTATGAGAAACAATTGAATTACTACATTAGATCATATGGCCCACCTCTAGGGTCAGGGGGTATGTGAGTGGGTCACTTAAGACAATAGACCTGCAAAATGGTGTCGTCACTGCTCGAATCAACATCACCTTACGGGTCTAATTTAAAAAAGTGAAGCACAGAATGGCGTTTTTCTTATTGTTTCGTTTTAAGTTACGCCAGTGCTCACGTTAAGTTATGTGCCAATAAATTGAGCTTTTAACATGCATTTCAGAAATATTGAGATCTTCGTTTGAAAGTACTATGATGTTTGCCAACTGCTGAAAGTAAAAAGGCAGCTTCCAGCGCATACAAAGCACGTCACACCTTCCCAAACTCTTTTCGTTATCCTCGAAAAAGAATGCCAAAACTGTAAAACTAAAGTTGCTATATTAACATTTAAGGGACTTTAAATTCGCTGCTGAGTGATTCGAGTGATGGGGTAATGTATTTTATATGCGCTGGAGTCATAGCTTGCATGTAGCAAAATGCTTACTTTACAACACGAGTTAATCACAGACCGCGGTAGGGGCGAATATTGAAAACGCCATTAATTTTTCTCATTGGGAAAATTGGTTAGACCCAGAAGTCCTTATTTTGGCAGGCCCCCCCTGAAAAGGTTGTACGACTTTGCAGGTCTATAGAGGAGTGCAAGTGCTGTGACGTTGATATCTGGTCGCTGCGTTGAGATGGACACGATGGGAGAACGGACCTCACCTTTCCTGATGGTTTCTAGGCCGTGCAACTCCTGCTGGAGAACTCTCTTCTCCTCCTGTAGGGAGTGGATACAAGTGTTCTTCTGCTTCATGAGCTCCATCTCTGCAGGAGGAGGAAGCGATAAGGAGGAGGAGGAAGAGGAAGGCGATAGCTTGATTAGTCCAGGCAGATGGATAATTACTAGTAGGGCAGAACAATAAACTTAATTTATATCGATACAGCACTATGAAAAGAACACATTATCTATACTGCGAAGGCTGCAATGTGGCCATTTCTTACATTTCTTTTTTTAAGTAGAAACAATCAGTGAACAGAGAAAAGTGTGTAATTTTAAGAGTTTTCATTGGCTTCTCCTATTTTCTGGAGAACAACTAAACTTCACACTTTATCACAATATACAATTGTAAGTGGATTTATGTCAAATAATCACATTGTAATCTATAGCCAGCTGTGCAGGCCAAATTAAGTATTAGTTTAACTTATAGATTGACATCTTAGACTTCGTCACATGGGCTTGGTTATACAGATGAATACAATTGGTGTGGGCCCGTTGTGATTATGACAATATTACAGGTGGCTTTACCTACATTCAGCAGTCTGCAGAATACCACTGCCTACGTACACACTGTACTGTACATGTACTGTATATGGTTTGCCTACACATGCCAAACGTGTGGGTTTAGCCACATGGGATGTTAATGATCAAATAACAATAAATTGTGTAAGACCTAGAACGCTTTCATTAGCATTTAAAAAACGTTTTGCCTACAATCCCCATTAAATCTCTACACTACTGAATCCCTTTGACTAGTTTCACTTATAGTAAGGTCAACTGTGGTAAACTTTCCTTAAAACGTGTGTTCTTTTACGTGAAAACAGAGCAATCATTCAGTTTTTCAACAATTTTTCGGCAAATTATGTCTGCCTCTAGCTATTATACAGTACATAATTTAATTAATAATTATCTGACTCATTGTCTGTACGAGCTTCCAGCAAAGTGTCTACATGTTCTCACCCTTGTAAAGGCAGGCCACCTCATTCTCTAAGTCCAGCATCTCAGACTGCGTCTGGTCCTCAACCATGGGCTCTCTGTTGGCCCAGAGGCTGAAGTCTTCATTGAATTGTGTGATCTCTTTTAGAAAAAGATCCTCTTCCTCCTCGAACTCTCTCTCTATCTTATCCTGGCATGAATAGACAAAACTACGTGACACGTTCTGCAAGATAACCACCATCTCCTAAGCCAAGGATGTACTGTATATCTCCTGTGTCATTTCTGGCATTTCTTTTTGGATTTATGCAATTGTCTCTGTGTAAGGGATTAGCTGAATTCACAGTCTACAGTTTCCGCATCCAATGGACACAAAACAAGTATTGCAGATTTAAGACATAAATACACCGTATAGTAAATCCAGGAAATATAAACTTGTTAATATAAATATATGCATGGGCTTACTAGGTCAAATAAATAAAGGGGAATCCTGGAGTCACAGTGCAGCAGGGCAGGACACTCAAACTCAATTACCAAGGGTCCGTGTGCCATCTTAAGTTTTGTAAGTGGCCACTTAATGGATTGAAACCAAGTCCCATACTTTATTAATATAAATTATATACCGTCTGTAGATTGCATTTCTTTCAAATCTGCTAGTCTACTGCTGGCTGTCAGAAAGCGTCCAGAAACCTTGCAGCCAAGCCACATTGGCTCTGTGACAGAGCAGGCAGTTGAAACCATCAGTGGAGATACTTTAATTTATCAGAGATGGTAGAGGAAATCTTTTCATACAGATGTGTGCTGCGTAAAATGTACACTGCCATGTTCAGACGGCTCTAGAAAGGATAAGGGCAACTGTCAACTGTTTTTGTGCACATTGTTGCAAAACAATTTAGAGATTTGTTTATATTTTGGTCGACCCGAATACTACTAAATAGTAGGGTTGTAACGATGCACACATTACCCAATTTGACTGACTTTTGTTACTGTACTGTATTTCATGCTAACTTCAAAACAATTTTCAGATTTTTTGTTACACCCCTCCAAACCAGACATGATAAATCACAGTTTAGAGGCCCCTGGGCCAGGAATGTGAAACCATTGACCCCTGAATATATAGGCCTAGATAATTAACATATTCAAGTAAAGTACAGGTTCGCACTTACTAGACGGTCCTTTAGTTGACTACGGCGATAAAGAAGCTCCTCTATTTGTTTTTCCAGTTGGTTTTTGTGTTTCTTCATTAAATCATTCTCCAGAGTCTTCTCAGAGATCTTCTGAGCCTGCGTGGATAGATAGATGGATAAATTGACACCAACAGAGATCCTTGGAGAAACAAATCATTCATAGATAATAGGTTGGTTTCCCATCAGCTACAGTGGATCTTACTGGAGAAAGACTCCAAATGAAGATCATCTGTGCCATCTGAGATATGAGCTGGAGGAACCAGCATTAAAATAGAGGGTTCTAGTTTCCGGACGGCGCAAGGCCAGCGGTAGCGCTAACGCAGACTTAATAACAATATCATTGGGCGCAAGGTTTGTTTTCTCTCGTCTTGGCGCGTTTGCGGATTTCCCGGCGTACGGTGACAACGCTTGCGCCGAAATGGGCGTGGGGGCGCAGTAGAGGGTGTGTCAGTCAAAATCAGGTGGTGCAGTGCTAGTTTGGTGTCAAATAAAACCAAATATTGCGCTAGCGTCTCCGCCTGGTCAGACCACGTGTTAGCGCAGACACAGGCATTGTGTGGTGGTTTCAAGTGCACGAAAGTGCACTAAGCACCTACCTATCTAAAATCACACACGCTACTTTTGTGTAGGTTATGTTGGCCTATTTCTGAATCATTTAACTAATGACTACTGCGCTTAACCTTTTTAATCACAAAACAAAATATACAGGTGCTGGTCATATAATTAGAATATCATCAAAAAGATGAGTTATTTCAGTAATTCCATTCAAAAAGTGAATCTTGTATAATGTATACATTCATTCCACACAGACTGATATATTTCAAGTGTTTATTCCTTTTAATTTTGATGATTATA
>JAOEHI010051167.1:0-19264 GCA_025447815.1 Percopsis transmontana | reverse complement strand
CACACACACACACACACACACACACACACACACACACACACACACACACACACACACACAAACACACACACACACACCTCCATGCAGATCTGGTAGAGAACCAGACAGGCTGTGTGGTTGTACAGACGGTTTCTCTTCCAGCTGAACTCTACAGCATCCTCCCCTGCCTCATGGAGTACTGGGGGAGAAGGGAGAGACGGGGGGGGGGGGAGGGTGAGTACGAGTCAAAACTCAATATGTGCAACTGCATATACTTGTGCACACATTATACCTTTAATCTTGTAGAAGGTCTCGGGTATGAAGGCCTGGATGGCTTTGAACCGCTCCACAACAAATCCTAGAGTGGGAAACTGACAGCTGCCGTACGAAATCAGCTGATTGGCTAGGGACTCTGGGAAGATCTTTTGTAGACGGAGCGTCTGGAATCGGGTGAAAGATGCCCCTAAAGAACAACAGGCCATATCATTCCCAAACCTTTCCTTACTGCATTTGCAGCACACATGCAGTTTCCCCAGATTAACTACTACTACAATATTAAATATTATAAAACTTTAAGGACTCCACGTGACCACAAATAGCAGCAGAGTAGCATGAAACCTGTTCTCTAATCTACGTAAGCCGACAAGCAAACGAGCTAACTATTTTGATGTCATCATATTAGGAAGATTTTTATTAAGGATTAAAGGTCTAATTTCTTTCTTAATTAGAATGTCCTAATCAGTATTCTAGAATCTAGTTAGTGTGTGGGTGGGGGTGTGTGTGTGCTCGTGTGTACCAATCCTGAGGTCCAGCTCTTGACGAACATCTACCGCGTCGCTAATGTTAGCATCCGGTGCTGCTAGGGTCTCACAGGCTCTTCGGATGGAGTTGGGGGTGATTTCAGAAAACTTCGCCCGAAACACTTGTAAATTGGGCTTCACTAAAACATGCACACACACATACACCGTCAACCTCAGAATCCTATGGATGGGCTAATGTCTCAAATAGACATTTACAAATTATAAATCAAGAATATAGACAACTCTACTAATGCCATGTCCGATTACACATGCATGCCAGTAGCATACCTGCTTTGCATACATCAATGACCTCAAAGCCAATATTTTCTCCTTCCCTGTCACAATCAGTCCAGATGACCAAAGCCTGGCACTGCCTCGCCTCTTTCTCTAGGGTCCGCTATGAAGGGTTGGAAGAAAAAATAACATTTGCATCACTGCTATTATAGGTACATAAAGACAGCAATTTAGGAAAGTATTATAATTTAGAGATAAAACTGCAAATGATCATTCAAACAACTGCAGGTTTTACAACCAATACTATCCCAGACACACCAATAATACTACTACTACAACAGTAGTACAAGTGACCACTAAAAAAGTATACAGTATCAGTGATTACTTACTTACTACAGAATACTGCTGAGATTGTTTTTAAGAGAGTGGTGAAACAGTTTACCTTGATTTGTACCATGTTGTCAGGACAATACTTCTCCATCTCAGCTTCAAATAATAGCACTGGATTGCAACTATGCCTGATGAAAGTCAGACAAACGTGAATACAAATTTAAGGTGTACAAGGTGTTGAAATTTCTACGTGCACCCCTTAGAAATGATCTTAAATACAACTGTTGTGTAAGTTAATGCATATACTTGTATATATATATATATAATGTAAATTGTGGGATACATGCAGGTCTCACTTACCATTTCTGGAATGGCGCTTTAAACTCTAAAGCAAGCAAATGCCCTGACACTGAGGTCATTGACACAGTCACGTTCTGAATAAGAAGGTAATAAAGATAATGATAAAGGAAATGGCACTAATGCACGACAAAACAACACACGCCACCCTTGGACATTTTCACTCACCTGTCCGAAGAGATGATATTCTAACTCGTAGATTTTATTAAACTTGGACATCCCTTCTCTCTAAATCATAAAACATACAGAAAGTTGGTTGAGTCACATACCAACGACAGCGTTGGTATGTGTAGATCATCACACTGGTAAATAAGGCTACAGACACCTAATAACACTGTAGTTCATTCTTCATTGCTAGTGGAACATCCATGTACTTACTCTTCTCGCTCTCCCGTTGGACATGATCTCAGAGATACCTTTAGCTGCATCATTCTTCTCGGCCACGCACAAAACACGTTTGATCTGAGTTCTGCCCATCATATCTGCCTGCTGTGTGGCACGCTCGCTCTGTTCACCACTACAACGCCACTGGATCCCGAGTCGCTGTAGTCCTGATCGAAGCAGTGGTCTCCTGAGTAGGTGCACTAGCATAGCTTCCTGTCTTTACATTAGCACAAACTCCCGCAGGCCGCCGCTGTTGCATTGAACCGGTGCCACTAGTGTTTAACGACAGTATAAAGACACAGCTAAAGCAGATAACGTTAGGTGAAAGCTGTTAGACCACGTCACACCATATTTTATTGCAAATAAATACCTAAAACGATGCCATTTCTTTAACGCTTAGACTTTTTTCCTTTCTTGAAAATAAAATTGTAAAGATTATGTCTACGTGAGCATTTTTTCTTAAGCGAGGACCAACCATCTAGGAAGTTAGCCTGTTTACAAATTCCGCGCCTGACAGTCACATAATGTCGTAAAATAACTGTCGTAAAATGCATAAACTGGCCCAACCCAACTGGCGTAAATTTTTTTTTACATTAATAGCACATTATAATTATATTTTCCGCCCATTCACATTTCCCTTCAAAATATGACGTATATTTAAAAACAAATCCGTTACCCTTTATAAAGTGGATTGGTCACGTGACACGACTACAACCAGCTGGGTACGGTAAACATGGCGTCTGTCTGAGGATGAGGAATATTTATATGTAGTATTTCTATATTTATTACAAAGCTGTTGTCACACCAGTGGTTCGCATTTCGTCCAGAAACATTGTAAGGTGACGGTGTATGAAAAGAGGAAAGAAAATATGAATCGACCTGCTTCGGATTTGATCGCATTTCGCCTCACTTAGTGTGCCTGCATGATTCGCTTAAAATACCTGGAGCAAATCAAAGCAAATCGTAGTAGTTTTGATTGTCACAAGCAATCTGCCTTTGACAGCTAATTCTGGTTCAGTGCTACGTAGATTTATGCATGCCGAATGTTATCGTTGCTGGAGCTATATTGTCAATCTGTGCACCAGTTAGTGTAACACTGGTATGAAAACATGCCAATCCATTGTATGCCTATCCTTAACTGCCTCGTTATGCGCACTGTATTTTAAAAAGCTCTTAATGGGACAGTGCTATGCGTTTCTCATGCCTATTTTAACAAAATCACCATGATAGGCTCACCTGACGTGGTGGCTTTTACGAAGGAAGATGAGAATGGGGAGGCAAATCCTGATCCATGGGTTCTTCCTGAGGAATTTTCTGTCCCCCTCTACCCTCCTGCTAACTCCAACCCATGGGCTAAAACATCTTACGCCAAGTTTACCAAAGATTTTATCCTCATCTCAGAGTTCTCAGAGCAGGTGGGCCCGCAACCACTTCTTACTATACCCGATGACCCAAAGGTCTGTGGCACTTTCGATCTCAACTACTTCTCCTTGCGCATCATGTCAGTGGATTACCAAGCTTCATTTGTGGGTCACCCACCAGGAAGTGGCTACCCACGGCTTAGCTTTGTGGAGGACTCGAGGGTGGTGCTGGGAGACTCAAAGGAAGGGGCCTTTGCCTATGTCCACCACCTAACACTCTATGACCTGGAAGCGAGGGGTTTTGTGCGGCCATTCTGCATGGCATATGTCTCAGCGGATGAGAGGAAGATTATGCTGCAGTTTGAGGAGCTGTCGCTTCGTTTCTCCCAGGCCTCAGAGTGCCTGAAGACTGGGAACAGACGAGCCTTCGCGAAGGAGCTGCAGAGGAAGCTGCGAGACCTGGAGTAAGAGTCCCATCTCGGCCGAAGCCTTTAAATTCACGTAGTTCACCATCCACCTAATTTCCTGTGCTGTTGTATCTAAATGTTCTGCGGAGCTCTGGTAGCAGAACGTTGATTCTCAAATGAGAACTTCTTTAACAAATCGGTATTATACACGTATCGAATGTGGCATGCCTTCTCTTTCTACTCTAACCTGGTTTCTGCTCCAATCAGGTACACCCGCTCTGTGCTGCAGAAGGAGGAGGGTCTTCAGAGAGGGGCGGCCGGGCCTCAGGGCATCTATACCGCTCATGCTGTGGAGAAGGCCAACGAGCTTGCAAGCGTGGAGAAGAGCATCTACGAACACCGAGACTTGCTGAAACAGATCAGCTCCTACCCCGGCCGCCCACGGCGGGACCCTAATGCCGTCACCTGCCAGAAGTGTATGACTGAGTGTCTCAGCGAGTGTAAAGAGCTGCTGGACAAATACGGTGCCCTTGGCAACCCACTGAAGCCTAATTTTACTGATTTGGAGGGGAGGGGGCAGGAGGGGGAGGAGGAAGAGGGCGAAGGGGATGGCATCAAATGCAGGGCGACGTACATCCCCCAGCTGATCAAGGCGAGGTCCGCCAAGTGTTTCGACAAGCGCCTCAAGACCCTCGGGGAGTTGTGTGACAAGACATTTTACGAGGCCACGACGGAACTGCTAAAGGAGACGGAGAGGAGTTTCCGGGGCGACCTGTGCTACCTGCATACGCGGCGCTTGGACAGGGCACTCCGTAGGAAGCAGCAGATCACCAACCCCCTCTTTGAGGAAGACCTGGCGGAAGACGACAAGGCAGAAGGGGCAATCATGAGACCGTTCTGTGCGGTGAACCACGCTGTAGACAACAATACACTCCCACTCCCACCTCCCATAGTGCTGGAGGTCCTGGACCCTCTGGGTCCTTTGGAAGCGAGTCACACCCAGGCAAGTGGCCTGGCCCCTGGGGAGAGTCACCTGGAGTCTTCGCCTTCTGACCAGACCCTAGAGACCCAGGAGACCTCAGAGGGGACCAAAGGCAGCTTCAGTAGTGACAGGAGTGGCGAGGGACAAGTAGAGGGGGATCAGAGCCTAGCTAGTTTGAAGTCAGAGCCGCATGATCCCCCTGCAGATCTGACCCCCGACTATGACCGTATCGCTGACTTGGAGAGGCAAGAGAGCACGAGTGAAGAGGTGGAGACCACCGCTGGTGATGACGAGGTTGAGAGTGGGGGGGACCTGACTCCTGTTTCTCTTCTAGGGGTCTCAGACTTCGATGCTGGCAGGGAGGATGCGTGTGAGAGACAGGGGGCGAGCGGCTGTGAGGGACTGACTGAAGCCGAGTCATTAGTTCAGATTGACACAGCGTGCTGTATGGCTCAGGAGGACTTCCTTTATGACGCCCCTGTTCCAGATACAGCGCCTGGTCTAGGGGATATTACTCATCCACGACACCCTCACTTTCTGGTTGTCAACCAGGAGCCCCAGGCCTTACTGCCGCTCCAGGGGGACTATGCTGTGGGTTCCCTTCACCCACAATATCTCACAGCAGGCCTGGAGCTGCCTGTGGAGCCCTTTGGAGACACTTCTTCCCGGTGTTCAGTAGAGGATGGGTCGGACTGTACCATGAGCGCCTCCACCGGCTCCGACCGGGCCGCCTCTCCCCTTGGATATGGGGGCGTGCTGACCCTGCGTCAGAGGAAGAAAGCAGGGCAGGGAGCCCTGAGGTTTGTGCGGCAGTACCCTTTCGCTCTGCAGGCTTTGTGGTGTCTGCTAAGTGGGAGAACCCTGGTGGTTCTCGGGACAGACGAGGGCAGGGTCCGTCGACTGGTCTCTGCTCTGACCCTCTTTGTGCCTGCGCCAGGGAGGTGTGGGGAGAGGGTTCAGTCTTGGCTGTCCTGCCCCTTCAACCTCACGGATCTGCAGAGGTGGAAACTCATCGGACTGCAAAGGTATGAATGGATTAGCGGAATGTGAGTTTATATGTACATTGAGTGGCACTCAAAACATGAAAATTAAGCTGAGGCCATATCTGTGGCCAGACATAATGCTCTAAAAAATACAAATGTCAATCCTAACCGTTGAACAACCGAGCAAGTGAGGCCTAGAAGCAATGAGTTCTCGTGTCTGGATCAGATGGGTGCTGGGTAAAGAAAGGAATTCAAGCTCCGCCTTGTGTTTTTTCCTTCCACAGAGTGGCCTCTCCTGTGGGCTCCAGCATGCTGTACTCCCTGTCCCGCTACAGTCGTTATATCGCCATCCTGGATGCTGACCAGAAGACCCTACGCTGCCCTCCATACCGTGGCCAGCTCCTAACCAACATGGCAGACCACCGCACATACATTCGCCGTGGCTCTACCTACTTCCTGCATTTACAGAGCACGCTCTGCAGCTTGGCCGCCAAGGCCTTCTTGTTCACCTTCACCCACCACCTCCACCTGCCTGTTAGCTCCAGGGAGGGCCAGGAGGCTGTGGAGGCCAGGCGACGTAGCTTCTTTCGGGAGCAGCTGGGCCTGGGGGAGGAGGACACTAGAATACTGGTCTACCTCAGCCACCTTATCACTCAGCAGTACCTGCAACCTGCCACCGGGGGCAGCACTGCAGCGCCTTGTTTCAGTTTTAACTACACTACCAGCGCTTTATACAAGATCTAATATTATGCCCAAAATGAGACTGGGAAAGGAATTGGGGCCCAGGTTGCTAAAAGTATTTTATCAGTATTTGATTAGTTTTGTCTATTAACTTGTAATGGGTAGTGATCTAAGAACATTTTAGCTTCAGGTCAAACTCGACACTAGTTATTGTTTTATTCTGTGTAACTGCTTTCTGCCTTGCTCTCTTTTATTTTTTGATGGAGTAGGAATGTGAATTTTAAAGAGCACTCGTATGTGTTTGGCTAGACACATAAACGCACACACTCTAGACAGACCAGAAGCCTACTCCAGTCTGGTCTCCCTATCTGTACTGTCATTCATGTGATTGTTATTTCCCTTGGGAACAATGTTACTTATTTTGTTTTTTGCTGTTAAAAGATTTTACCCCGAAATTGAATTCTACGGGACTTGAGCCAACATCGGTGTGTATTTAGGGTCGGAGTGACCATAGTCAATGGGCATCAAAGGGCATAATGGGAATAATGTTCCAAGGCAGAAGCTTCTCTCCGAGACTGCCTATTTATTTCACTAATTTTCTCTTTCAGTTTTTACACCTTCTTCTTCATTCACACTGATTTGGCAGTGTAAATGGATCTTCACACACACTATTCCCGTGCTGGGAATACATGTACTTAACATTGAGCTTGTTTGGGCATTTAACTGAATAGTTTAGATGTTTGTTGCGAGAGCAGAGACGGTGCACAGTCCCAGAAACTGCTTTAGGCCCCCGTGATGATGCATGAGATGGGGTGTGTGTGTGTGTGTGTGTGTGTGTGTGTGTGTGTGTGTGTGTGTGTGTGTGTTGTGCGGATTACTATCGTCAACTCGATGTGATGTTGCATGTTCAGAGAAAATTATCACACACGTGGCCAGTGGTTGCCAGAAACGAGCCTCTTAATTAACAAGCACTGTCATGGATATACTCTCACATTTTAACGCTACTTAACTTGAATGTGTTGACTTTCACTGTTGTCTTAAAGTTGTGTGAGAGTGTTGTGGCGTCAGCATGAGACTGTCTTGTGCCAGGGTGAATTATGCTAATGTAAATGACATTTCTGTCTTGTTGTATTCTGAGAACGACTGATCAAGAGCGATGAATTAAGGTTTGCAGACAAATAACGGAAATAGTACTGTTTTTATTGTTGTCGTGCTTCTATTGTAGGAAAAACTAGCAGCGCCATCATCGTAGTGAGCCAGATTCTCACTTGACTCCTAACTGATGCTTGATGGCCAGTGCTAGTTTAGGTGGGTTAGTTACTGCATACAGTAGGACTTCCTACCTAAATTGTGAGTTCAAGAAGTCATTAAATTGTCTGTAGAAATTTTTAACACCTTTTGTCAATTTATTAGTTTAAAAAACATTCCCTATTTATTTCAGTTATGCTAATAATTCAGTGAACGTTCTAATGAAATGTTTTAACCTTGGGTAGAAATGTTACAAATTTGGTATTCTTTTTGATGCAAAAATCTGAATGTAATCTAAATAAGCCATACCACAGTGTGCTTATCGTGCATCACTTGGTGTCCTTATGTTGCCATATCATGTCTGTCTTTCTAGACCTACGTCCTTAATGCTTAATAATGCTTGTGAGAGTAAAACCTTGTTGCCGTGTTGAATTTGGCTTTTGGGACATTGAACATTTGTTTTACCAGTGTTTTAGCCATGCTGTGTCTGTCTAGATACTTTTTGTTGTATTGATATTTGATTACTCCATTAAATTATTTGAGTCCATGTAGATGTTTTATGCTGACGCCTGTTTCCAATACAAGTTAAGAATCCATATTGATTATTTCTCAGTCTCACTGTGAGATACTGTAAAGAAAGGCCAATGCAACACACTGATCATTATTAAAGGTCAAATACTAAACAGATTTGTCTGTGATTTTCTTTAGCTGTGATGCAAATATGATGGCATTAAATAAAACATGTATTTGGATTGTCGGTCAATACAACTGAAATAACAGCAGAGGGGCTTACAAGTAATTAATTGTATAAAAACTTGAGCAAGATGCCTAACTCCTACCTCCTCCTTAATACTTGTACTCAATGTAAGTCACTGGATAAAAGCATCAACAATCTAATTGTAAATGTTAAATTTTACTGCAGAATCTGTTTCCTGAGAGTGGGTTGCTAATCATGTAAGCTGCACTGCATCAGCCCTGCGCAACCCAATATTTGACTGTAAAACAGTGAAATTGTTCAGATACTGTAACATTTCTCAAAGAATGAACTTTCCTCTGTTAGCCTTGATGCCAAAATAGCCTACTGCATGCAAAGGTTGAGTGATAAAATAGTCGACACCAACAGCAAAGCCAAATAAACGTAATCTTCGTCATTTTGTTACTAAAAATAAAAGTTGGCGTAATACCTGCAAAAATTACATGCAGTCTCTGTCAAAGAGGTTTTAAATATTAACGTGATAGAGGGAACAGACTATTGTCCTCTATGGTTTCGCTGGATAGGGAAGGCATTGTACCATGTCAGTTCAATACTATGATCGTGTCCATTTGTTCATCTGTGATAAGCCTCAATACAATTTATTGGGTAATGTGATGGGTATTTCTCAACCAAGATCAATGTTTTCCTATTATTCTGTGTCCCCATAAAATAGAAAAGCTAATTAATAGAATGTTCAAGAATTTATACTTTGTAAAGAGTTCCTAGTATTTTCCCTAAGAATCCATTTCTATGACAGCAAGCATGGTTTACTTGAATCACGTTGCTTACAGGATAGACCAAAGTCAATATAGGTTTTGGTGCTATAATTTCTTTAACAACAGAAAGAGTATGCAACAGGTTAATCAGACGTATTCTTTTTATTTAAAATTATAAAGTACAATGATAAAAAAAGGCCTCAGATTTAAAGCAACAACATTTTAAACAACAATCATTCCCGCTACTCGCCCTTTACTTGCCATCCTTCCTCAAATGAAATGAAATACAAAAGCACTAATGACCTTCAGAGTACACCTGACAACTGGAATGGTAGGCCTGATTCAGAAACAACCTTATCTGCTTGATCCCAACTTCCCAACTTGAATTTTTACATTGGGAGGCATTGGGCAATTGTAGAAAATGCCCAAATACAAAATAAAAAATAAATCTGCAAATGTTCACATCTGTCTAATCATGAAATAAACAATTTAGATTTAGGTTAGAGATGAAAAATAGGGGGGGGAATTAACTACTCACAATCTTTTTAGATACTAAAGCACAACATATTTCCACTCAGATTTGTTTATAGCAAAAAAGGGGACTACGGGTTGTTTCAAAACCATGTCACTTTAATACAAAATCCTATTCCAGGGTTGAGAGAGCACACAGAGGTTGGATAAGCACTGATCTCGTGTGGTAAATAGCCCAGACATTTAAAAAAGAAAAAAGAAAAGAAAAAAAAAAAAAAAATGCCTGGGCTATATAAAATCCCACTTAGCCGGAACATCCTCTGCAGCCACAGTGAGTACACTCTATGATCCTTCCCTGTAAAGAAGTGCAAAAAAAATAAAATCAGATTCTTAAAAAAAAAAAACACAAAGCGCACTAATTGACATTCATTGAATTAACTAGTTTTATAATACATTCTTAAAAAAAAAAAAAAGGACTATTCAGATGGCATTAGATTTTATTAGTGGTCTGATAATGTAATGTTATCAGAATACGTACGTTACAGATTTTTCAGATAAGTCCTTGGTGCCCCGATAATTAACAGTCCCATGATCTTTATTGTTTCACGACAATTTTAGCCCAAGTTATAGCCAATAGTGTGCACATCTAACCCAAGTTAGGTGCAAGCAAAAATAGAAAGTAAAGGAAGTCCGCACACAGATTTTATTTATTTATTTATTTATTCTAAATACTGCAAGTTTCGACCAGCAAGGTCTTCGCCAGGCAACCGAAAAGAGCTCTTAAGTCAGTGTGCAGACTCTTATCTTCTATGATTATAAGATTCAATTTTCCCCCAAAGATACATGCATGCATTTGAACTGCTGATATGCGCATTTTAAAAAGGTCAGCTACTGTAAAATGTACGATTTTCCAGTTGTGTTAGCTAAAGGGACCCAAAAAGGCTTGGCTAATTTAAAAAAAAAAAATCTGTGTAACATGCGATTTAACCAAAATTCTTCTCTGAAAGAAATCATTGTGTAAAGAAACCAGTCAGATTTTGCCCCAAGTGTGACCTCTTAGTAAAATAGCCAATCAAGTTACGGCATGTTAAAAAGGTGTGTCCAAAATGTTAGAAATTAAAACGGGACCTTTAATGTTTGTTGACTGCAAATAATATGTAATGGATACATTCACAGACCAGAAACCCCACACCAGCCATTTTAGGTTGTTAATTATTAATTGATGTGAATCGCGCACAATGAATGCCATCCACATAGTGCTTTTCTGTTATATTGGTGGAGATAAATGGAAGGTTAGGAGACTTACAACTTCAAGCTTGCTCTTGGGGACTCTGCAGATGCAGTTAGTTCCAAAGTTTGTGTCACGCGTCTGAATGCAGCGCAGGCAGCACAGGTTCTCATAACCCTGCTTCTTCCACTTGGCAATCAGATTCTTGTCTGCGTAGCCTTCTTTTATACAATACTCATACAGCTCTGGGAGACACAAAGAGGAGAACACCCTGTTTTACATATCGTTTTATGCATTGTGAATGCACCACAGTGATTACTCCAAATTTGGATTTTTACATAAACAAAGAACACATAAATGGCTAGTGACAGCAGTGGTCAAACCTAATAAGTAGTCACTTTGATGGTAGTGCGTCAGTCATTGTTATGAGTAAAAGGGTCTGTCACGAGATGATAATAATTTTTTTTTTTTAAATCAAAAGATGTGCATTTAAAAAATATCTCATTTGCAGATTTGAGTGTGATGGCGGAGTAGGTTTATAATGCACAACATCATCAATTGTTTGCTGTTTAGGAGGGAAAGCGGTAAGGAAAAACTTTCGATGCCAGGCAAAAAAATTATTTTAGGAAAAGGGCTAAAAACAACAATTCGTACCTCTGCTGATGGCCTTCCTTTTGTAGAAAAGGTCGAAGATGTAGCGGCTTCGTTGGTGATGCAGCCTGAAAATAGGCCACAGGGATTCCACTTTTCGCTTACCCTCGTGAGGCTCCGTTTCAGCTGGGAAAATGAAAAGGAATTACTTACATGCTAAATTTGTGCGTAATGTTTTCTTATTTTTGAGGCCACTGTGAAATCGATTTCGGGTGGGACCGGAAAACAATAATATTGGAAAATATGTAATTGAACTAAAGGAAATATAAAAAAAAATTTATTTATGGTCAGAAATATACTTTAGTTGGCACGTGTTAAATTAAGGTTAAAAACATTTTATGGAAGCCGTGAGAATAGAGTGTACGATGATACGCAGCCGTGCCGTTAATAATACCGAAAACGGCAGCGAGAAACGGAGAGGACTTACCTTCTCTCATTTTCTGGTCCAGTTCATCCAAAGTAGGCTCAATGAGTTCCCAGCCATCTGGAGGGGGTTTTCTACTCCTCTTAACTTTTGGCATCACTATAAATTCTATAAAATACAAAAGAAATATCACAATAGAACTCGTTGTTTGTGTATTGAACAAGCTAGCCGTTTCAGTCCCTTCCAGTTGACGTCATAGAAGGGGTCCTTCGCTGAGGTCGTCTCATTAAAGCCGCGTCATCATTGGTTCGTGTTTATTTATGACGATGGCTATTTTTATATTGTTTCTGATAATAATGTATACATTCATTTATGCTGTAAAATAAATAAAATATTCTATAGATATGTGTTTAAGACTTTATTTTAAAAAATAATATCGTAATGTGTAGTGCTTTTCAGTGTTGGCGTATTGCATCAGGTAAGGTACCTGGCAAACTGCCTTTATTTAAATAACACAATTAGTCCCTTCTGAATTTTACTTAGCAGGTACCGTACCTATTAGTATTGTGTTCAAAATGTATAGAATTCTGCACAAGTTAATTTGAATTTTCTGACACTTCTTTAATACTTTTTAAAACAAACGTTTAAAGGCATCTCATTGAACTGGCTGTTGAGTCGTGAAGAAGTCAACACTGTTTTTAGCCAGCTGTCAGTAAAGCAGTCACATATAATCTGTGTCTTCCATCTCTGTTTGCGTTATAAGTTGTTTATAACCAAGGCTTCGTTTATCAGAATGCCGAAAGGAGGTAACGTTAAGTGTGATGTTCCGGTCTCATGCTACACTCCGTGCTAGTGAAAGTACATTAGTTAGCATTCTTTTAGCATGCTAATGTAAAGTCACAGCCTGGCTTTGACAGTTAATGGTTCGAATGCTTTCCTAGACTTTAAAGCCCATGTTTTGTGTGAGATATGCGCTATAAATGTGTTGAATGTATTATCCAGTTACTTTATGTTCTTGATATTATGCAAGCCTGCATAATATACATTCAAAATGTTTTGTATATTGTGATCAGTTTGATATGTCATTCCTTATAATTAATTATCTTTGTAGGTAGGAAAGGTGGCCACAAGGGTCGTATGCGAACGTACACCAGTCCAGAAGAAATAGATGCCCAAATGAAGGCTGAGAAGGAAAGAAAACAGGTTGGTTGATTGTGTATTGTCAAACATGATGTCGGTAATCATCATGCTTCTGGCATTGTATGTCTTTATAACAATATATTTCCCATTAGGGGGGATTAGTCATTGTCTGGCATACATAATTGTTGTTTGTTTTCGCTTATGCAATTCTTGTGTTTTGGCATTTCGTACAGCAAGAGCAAGAAGAGGAAGAAGGTGCAGCTCAAAATGATGTATCGGAGGAAAAAGTTCCTGGGTCAGGATCTGATGACAGTGACGATGAAGGCTCCCAGGTAAGCCTGTGTGTGTCTCTCTCTCTCTCTCTCTCTCTCTCTCTCTCTCTTCCCCCCCCCCCCTTTTCTCTTAAAGGGACGCTTCCCAATTGCATCATAGAGCCCACCAAACCTTATAACGGGAAATTTGGGGTTCTTTAACGCAACCAAGGAGTATCCCTTTAACAAACAACAGACAAACATCTTAACCAGCTGTTTGTTTCAATATTTAAAAAAATGAATGTAAACAACACCAAATGTATCGGGCAGTATTGTTTAAGATTGTATATATATATTTACAGAGAAAGAGAGGTGGGGTGGAGGGGCTTATAGAAATCGAGAACCCTAATAGAGTTGCTCAGAAAACAAAGAAAGTGACGCAGATCGAGTTGGATGAGCCCAAGCAGTTGTCCAGGAGAGAGAGGTGTGAAACACACACACACACAAATACACATTTCTATTAATGGTATATTTTCCCAGCTGGGTCTGCTGTGTATATAAAATTGACTTCACTTATTTGACTGATTGACTGACTGACTAATTTTCCATGAAGGACGTGAGGTCCTGTAATCTTTATTCCAGATATATATAGAAACTGCCCACTTATATAGCCCTACTCTGACACACACTGCAGTCTCATGGTGTTTGTGTCCTTGTGCAGAGAGGAGATTGAGAAGCAGAAAGCGAAGGAACGCTACATGAAGATGCATTTGGCAGGAAAGACAGATCAGGCTAAAGCAGACCTTGCTCGGCTCGCTATTGTCCGGAAACAGAGAGAGGATGCAGCAAGAAAAAAAGAAGGAGATAAGAAAGGTGAGTAACCAGCAGGGATTTAATTAAAGCTGCAATCCACGTTTCAGCTTCATTTTTAATTTAGTTAAGTTTATATAGCACAACTTTTTGAGCCGGCGTAGCGTTTTAGGAGGCGTCAGCTCACGACCCCGTATTTCTGTGGCTGCACTTGCTGAAACATTGAGACTGGTTACCTTTTCTCCTTTAAGCCATTTAAAAAAAAAAAAAAAAAAAAAAGAAGATCTATCTCAATTCTCCCAATTACACGAAATCATTTGATGCATATTCTAATTGAACATTCAGGTATTAGAGCTGATCTAGACACCTTATTCTGCTAGGCGTTCTTTGAGATTTCCTTATCTACCCCTGTCGTGCTCAATATAAGCTATTTGTTAGAAAAATTACTGAAGTGTCATCAACAGATATTTTGCCTAAACTCTGTCGATGAATACTGCGTTTTGGTTACTATTTACATGTGTTTCTGTCTGCGCTCTAGCTGATGTTACACGTTCTTATTGGTTGAGATGAAGGTATACAGTACTCCAATCGTGTGTAAGGAAGTTTGATTGAAATGTATTAGCACTGCCTTTATGACAAACACTTTTGAATTGAGGGGTTCCAGACTGATACGCAAAATCAAAATCAAACTGGAGCTTGGGAGATCAGGATGGTATCACAAGGCTATTGTAAAGGCCAGCATACAACCTACACAGGCTGCCATCAAAAATGTTGTCGTTGTCTCCATTTGTCTAGCTGTTAAGTTGGAACTACAAAAATGTCCAAGCTGCTAGCATTGCTCGTGTCGCGTTACCCACAGATCCCCGTCTTATTGGTCTATAGCATTCAAATGCCTTACCACCTGTGCGTTCACTTCCGGGTGGTTGCCCCAGTCTGTATTATGTTACCGCTACGCCGTGCCACGAATAACGCAACGATTTTTAATGAACAAATTGCAGATTAATAATGGATTGCAGCTTTAAAATGCAATAAATTATCAGATCTATTTGAACGGCAGTCCGTGATTAGCTTTCTGTTCAGTTTATAGTGAGTGATACTGGTCACATCAGTGAGCATAGCTTATATTTTAGCAGTCCAGACACATACCTACTGTACTATCCTGTAGACCATTTTTAGATGATTAAGGCAGATTCTTTATGTTTTTCTTACAGCAAAAGAAGCAGCAGCTGCAGCAGCTAGAGGAGTAAACGCTCTTTCTCTGAAATGAGGCAGAGTGAATTTGACGGCAGCATTTATGATAATTGGTGGACTGGGGCAATATATATATTTGACTATTTTTAAAGGAAAAGCTAGGAATAGCATTTGACTTTTACTGTTAAAATGCCTGTGGGGAGACGCATTGCAAGGAGCTCTATACACTGTATTTCATTATGGAATAATGGCTATGATGCTACTCCGAGCAAGTAATGTTACAAACACCAGTCTTCTCTTAAACTTGGAATGACCCCTTCTAACCCATAACCTTGTATATGATATTGTACACACATCCTGGTATAATGCCAACTTTGCTTAACCACTTTTTTGTTTGGATTTTGCATTGTATATAACTCAATCATGAAGTATTTCAGATTAATTTTATGAAGCAAGTAAAATATGTATATTATAAATATGTATATTATTTATATTATTAATATTTATTAATTTTGCTGCCTATCCCTTGACACAGCCTTCTAGGTTCAATTTAAGGTTAGATCCTAAGATTCACACACATGAAAAGAATATTATCATTGTTGTTGATGGCAATGCCCTTAACACACTGCTATGTATTCTACAAATGTATGACTTTTAGTACCACTACAATCCTGAATTGAAATCCTCTGAAGCTCTGACCCTGTCATAAGATAACACATTGGGAACATTTTGCAATCTTTGAGCAGGACCATAACACAAGATAATGGGTAGAAAGACCTGTTCTAGACTTAAGCATTGGTGTGTTTACAATTAAGTCATTTAGCAAATGCTTTTAATCAAAAGCTACTAGAGAGCACATGCCAGGGATGGAAAAATTACGTTTCGTCCCAGATAACTATACTACCCGGTCTGCTATTTAGTGACAGTTTTCTCCTCCCTAAATCAAGTCTGCTGTCATGCCTTTAAGAGGGTCACATTAAGAGCAACTGAATTTAATAATCGACTTTGTACCATTATGTAATAAAATGTACAATAATGGCTCTTTCAATAACGACTTTTTCCACTTTAAACATGCAGAATTCTTTACTTACTCGATTGGGATTTATTTATTCAGTGTAATAATTTATTGAAACGTCATTAAAAGGTAGTTGTGACTCACAAGCCACACCTTCCTCTGGCTTGATTGGTTGCAAGTTTCGCGGACTTTGGCCTGTGAGAAAACTCTTCTTTTTGTGTTTGTCGGTACTGTTCAGTGACATTTCTGACAGCAACTGTTGTGTGTTTAGCATACGGGTGAGTTATTCAATTAAATGTAATCTAAATGGAACCGCATCGCTTTCAAGTACCAGGCGCAACATAAAACATTAACTTAATCATTTTAAAGCTCGAATCTGTGGTTCAACCATTTCTATAGCAGTCTATAGCGATGTCATAATCTTACTTAATGATTGTTTTTGACACGTGGGATTACTTTAAACATTTATGCAACGTTTGCATAGCTAGCTGCAATGCAACGGTAGAAATTTTGTGTAGCCATGTATAGACCAATTATGAAAGTCATGCGCTCAGCGAATTACTTTCCCACATTAGCAGCGAGCAGTTGGCAGATGTGACCTACAGTTCAGTACAGTTTGGACCTTGGATTTTCTTAATTTTATGCAGCAAGATTAGGTCCGTGAACTATAGCAAACTTGTAAATCGGTGCATGAGAAATAGGAATATCAAGTCTAGGCCACAATAACGTTAGCTTTATTTAACGTTTTGTCTAACCTTTTTCTTGTCACCCTAGATTGGAAGGCTATATGGGTATACTCTACATCATCTCAATTATATCATAATGTGCGTGTTTTGGCATTTCCAGATTCTTATCAAAACAGTCCGGGAGACCTTGTTCAAAGTTTAACAGAACGCGTGGCCTCAGGCAAGGCTGCAATGTTGCAATGCCGCTGGTACAGCTAACGTTACTGACAGCAGATGTCATGGTTCTGCAGGACTCAACTTTGCAAGCATATTTTTAGGCCGGAGACTTGGATTATAAAATCATTGATTCTAGCTTTCCTTGGTTAAAGGCTTTTTAACAAATTTAGGGGAGCCCTAAATAATTTTTATGGTTAGAATCATAGAACTGTCTAATGTATTCTTCTCCTCTTTAAGATTTCCATTGTTTGGGAATAGAGAGACAACAATGTCTTCCAACGACCATAAAGTGAGCAAGGAGACATGGGATTCCCACAACAAGATGATGTTGGAACCTCTGGCCATCAATGATTCGGAGGTGTGGTGTGTGTTCAGTTAATTATATTAAGTTAATACAGCAACTGTTCTAGAACATCTTGGTCGGCTTAACAGTACAACCCTAATAAGCAGTTACATTCATGACACAATATTGTACGTTAGATGAGACTAATTTAGTCATCGATAACACAAGTTGCCAGAAAAAGTATCAATACTTTTTATATATATATATATATATTTGAATGTGTGGGTTTCAGGTATTCTCCATCATAAAAAAGGAGAAGCACCGACAAACGTACGGGCTAGAGCTGATAGCCTCAGAGAACTTCACCAGCAGAGCGGTTCTGGAGGCTCTGGGTTCCTGTATGAACAACAAGTACTCTGAAGGATATCCTGGCCAAAGGTATTCATACACACAAGAGAGAATCACTTCAGGTGGATCACATGCTCACATGAGCTATTCCGTTAATAAAAACTGTTGTGGTCCTCACATACAGTGTATAAGCCAGTCGTACCAAATTATGCATGGACATTAAAGAAAGATTGTAATAGGCCATTACAATAATGATAACCCCAAGTCAAAGATCATTGACAATATTGTGATTTAGAGAGATAGAGAGAATTAATTTAAACATCAGAACGGCAGATAGAGGAATGTGTTTATTGCAACCAGTCCACCCTCCACTGTCAAGTGAATCCCTGCAACGTTCCCTCTCTTCAAAGACACAAGGCACAGTAGGAGAACCAAGTGTAAAACACTCCCCAGAGAGCAAGCCATTCCTCAGACCAGTAATGGCTGCAGCGGCTAAAAAAGAGACAGAGTAAAAGTTTGGACACACTTTTTGACTGATACTGTATGTGTGTGTGTGTATATATGTGTATATATATATATATATACACACACACACACACACACACACACACACACACAGAGAGAGAGAGTAGTGCCCTCTGTTCAACCATTCCGCTTCATAATAACATCTCTAACGTTTTGACACTATCTGTGTTTTAGGTATTATGGCGGCACAGAGCATGTGGATGAGCTGGAGAGGCTGTGTCAGAGGAGAGCCCTGGAGGCCTACGGCCTGGACTCAGAGAAATGGGGTGTGAACGTGCAGCCATACTCGGGTATGAAATCGCACGATAATCATTAGTTTTTTTGCACGCTGACGTTTGTCTTTATTACTTGTAGCCCAGATATAAACCCAGATCAGATTGTTGCTCTTATTGTGACTAAGACAATAGCTGCATCAAAAGATGCGTAGATGGATGGACGCCCCTCTCACCACCTCTCACCCGCCTCACTAGGTTCCCCTGCGAACTTCGCTGTGTACACGGCCGTCGTTGAGCCCCACGGCAGGATCATGGGTCTCGACCTTCCTGACGGAGGTCACCTGACCCACGGTTTCATGACCGAAAAGAAGAAGATCTCCGCCACGTCCATCTACTTCGAGTCTATGCCTTACAAGGTGCAGCGGGGTTGTGTGGCTCCACGGGAGGGTTAATAGGTTAAGATGTTTAACCTATAAACATAAATAAAACGCACCCCAGATTAAAAGGAGACAGAAGGGCCTTTTAACAGTTACAGTTACATCATTTAGCAGACGCTTTTATCCAAAGCGACTTACAGTTACATGGTTCTATTACATGGAGCAGGTAGGGGTTAGGCATCTTGCTCAAGGATGCTTACAGGTAGGCCACCTCGGG
>JAOEHI010051166.1:2434-12624 GCA_025447815.1 Percopsis transmontana | reverse complement strand
ATTAGGATAGGTTCTGCAGTTCTGTTTATCTGCTCCTGTTTGCTTTACACATAGGGAAGCCTACATGGTCTCATTGATCGTCGTCAAATGGTGACGCTTGTGCAAAGTACATATTCGTTAAATTGTAATGAAAATGAAATTCGTCAAACCAGAATTTCATCATGTACTGAAATTTGATGACTGAAACTAAAAGTTAATTATAACAACTAAGGCACAAGTTTAAAGGCTGGAATCAGACCATAAAAGACGGCCTCTGTCCTCCACAGACCACCTCTGTGAAGCAGCAACAATAGTATCCTCCAAGCAGATAGAAAAATAATGTATACATGTATACATGTATGAAAAAGTACCTTAAACCACAGACAGTACAGTTATTGCACTATTAACCACTATCTCAATATATGTCAAAGGGAACATAAAAAGTAGTAATATTACATTTTAGTGGTTTTAAAATGTGCAAAGGACTGTTATCAAATGTTATCACATTATTATTATTGTAATAATGATAATTATTAATGAATAGTATTGTTAATAATAATAATTATAATAATAATGACAAGAACACAAAAATAATAACTCCAAACTAACAATAGATTGTTGTATTTAGCTAGATAATCTTCACTATTTTGAAGCATAACTGCGTCACCATTTAACATCGATCTCGAGACTGGGCTGAGGGAAACACTGCAATATTCTCGTGAGGGACATGTCCATGATAAGATCACACACCCCCATTGGCCAGATGCTCATCCATAGGCAATGAGTACAAACATTTCCATTAGTCAAACCAACAGCGCCGGAAGATGTTGAGAATTGAGAGGCTGGCCTGGCTTGTGATGCAATATTACGTATGGCCATAACCGTACGTAAGACAAAGCCTACACATAATCTTTTACTGGCAACCCACAGCTATCCATGAAATGTTGTTGCAATTCGGCTCTATAGAGGCTGATAACTAGGCTGGAGAATAAAGACAATTTTATATGTATAAACCTTCCAAGAGAAGAGTCTATGAATAAATGTTTCTCATACTAAATTAAATCAGTCATAAATAGTGTTGTGTTGCTCGTGAACGTTTCGTTCTTTAGGAACTAATCTTTTATATGACCCGGAGTAATGAGTTGTCTCAGTGAGTGATTCGTTCATTTTCATGCATGCGTGAATAGTCTTGGACACTTACGTTCACTCGTCACATGGCAGCTGAATAGGCTCAGTCAGTAGGCTACAGGAAATGATTAGTTCACGACTCATAAATATGGGTCATCGGGTTTATGTCTTTGTTTTTTTTGTCACGTGACAGCTGTATAGGCTCAGCCACAGGGCTGTACGCTAAGCACAGGAAACAGAAATGATTCGTTCACGACTCATAACTATGGGTCTTTGGGTTTGTGTCTTTCGTTCATTTGTCACATGACAGTGGTGCATCTCTGCCCCTCTCTGGTTTTCACATGGTTTGAATTGGTTGTGGCTTTATAGAATGATGATAGAGAATGATCAAGAAGTGAATTTGTGTAGGCTATTATACTTTGTCAACTGAAGCAAACCATGTAGCCTTCAGTGTTTGAGAACCACGCTCTTTTTTACATTGCCCACAAGAGAGCAACAACGCCGCACTAACTAGTTTTAAAATGAACGAAATGACTTAAAAAAGATTAGTTCTTTTTACTGACCGAGATTCAAAGATCTGAGTCTGTAAAAAGATTCAAACTACCCACCACTAGTCACAAATAAATATAGAGAAGATAAACATCCTCTTGACCACCATAAGAGTTTTTAACTTTACTTGTGCTATTGGCTGTATTGGGCCCATGGCTTGCTCAGGGCATTGAGACTTAATAGTGCTGAGCTCAGTGTAGAATTTCCATTGCTATTCTTCTCCCCAACCTACCATGTATCAATTTAAGTGCCTTTGTTTATTGAGTTGCTGTGGAGTCGCACACAAATTTCCCATCTCAATTGCTGGTGCCGTAATTATGTGAACCTGTACTTTAAAAAATAAAATCCACTATCCACTATATGCAATCTTCAGTTGTTAATTTTTGCAACATGTCAAAACTGATCATTTTATGATCATAACATGACTGCGATATTATATATAGGCTACTGTTTAAATTACACTTATAGTGTGTTAATCTTTCCCAATTTAGAACACAGTCGATATGTCCACTGGTCAATTGTGTAGCCATGTACTATACCCTTTAATTGCAATTGATACCTCCCTAAACCTGATTGGAACATGGCCAATGTGAGAGTCAGATTCCCGCCCTATGACCAGTCTTGTCATTCCATTACAGAGCGGCAGAATCTCATTATACAGACCAGACCCCTTCTTTTTGGCTTAATTGGGTTCTCCGAGTGAGGGTTTTTCAGACCCGTGAATTACAATCCGGCTGCTGTGAATACAGAATAAGCACATTTGCAGATAATGCATCTTGGGAACAGATGTCACTCCTTTGAATTAGTAATTTTCCTTGCGGTTTTGTCTTTTTTTATAAATTGACTGTTGGCTAAAGAGGTAGCGATGCTGACAGAAAAACCGAGATCCATCTTTTATGGCCATAATGCGATGTTGTACACAACAGAAAATCTATGAGCATGTTCCTCTGCCTTCTGAAAGGACATGCTTGTAGAATAAATAAATAATATCTCTTTTAATAAATGAAAAGAGCTGCCTCCAAAAGATGTTTATGCTTTAATGTGTCTCTCCTTCTGTTTACACTAATCTGAAACAAACAAATATTTTTCCTCCAGGATAAAATGTTCTTTGCATCTTTTACCAACAACCAATTCATCCCATATGCATCATTTGTGTAAATACCTTAAAAGAAAAAGGGAATTTGACTAAATGTTTTGGTAAAAATGCCTAATCTCTCCTACACAGTATGAAAGAAATATAGTCTCTATCTAAATTTCCACTGAAAAGCAGTGAACAAAACAAAGTTCTAGCAAATGCCAATCTTTACCCACTACAGTCAATTGGGGTGTGCATTATGTCTTTATTCTTCCCGAATTCCCACTGTCACTCAGACAAACTTAGCCTGATAATCAGGCTGATTGACCGTGTTACCACTCCATTGAGTATAACGTTGTGTCTTAGTTACTTATTATGGGTGGAGGATTCCACTTCTTTTCAAACCAAACACAAGTGATCTAGCGGCTCTGACGGTGATTTCATTTGACATTGAAGCTGCATAAACCTATAGCCCCCTAGCCACCGTACAGTAAACCAGAGCTTACAAATGCTTTCATCGATCAGCAACGGTACTGCTTAGGAAACTACATTTAGTTGTGTTTTCCTAACCTAAGCTAATTACATTTTGCTTCAACAAAAGATGCCACTACATTGCAAATAATTCAAAAATTGTCCACTAGGGCTTTAACGAACAGCAAAGAATATTAACGAGAAGAGAGCTCTCTATAGCCCTGAAACTTTACATAATTAAATTCAGTGTGACTGATGTTAAACACAGAAAGAAATCCCATGAGAGACGAACAAGAAACATTGGTGACAGTCTTGGGCAGAAGCCAGTCACGATTGACTTAGGCGTCTGCCAGCTGTCTTCCTTTCATCATGCCAAGCTGTTTAAGCATCATCTCGTCTTTAGTGCTCAATTACAACAATTTTAATTGAAGATTTATAATTGAGAGATCTAGATTCACCTTTTATCGCAGGGCCCCACAGCATGGTCATGTAATGTAAGAAGTCAGGTAACAAAGTATGAAAATTTATGTAAATTAGGTAACAATACAAGTATAGAAATTATTATTCACTTAATAATTTTATTTAAGTTAGGCGTTAGATCCAAACTAAAATGGTTGGCTCCAGTACAGGCAAATACTGAGTTACTGTGCTAACACAATCATTCTGACCAATGTTTTAACAGCTGATTGGTGGCCCTGTCACACTGGCCAACAAGATTTACTGTACCCAGCTGTTTAAATAGAATTGCCAATTTATTTCACAGTCTCAGGGTCATTTCATTTGGAGCCTTCTGGAAGGTATGGGTCAAATTCAATGAAACACACACATATATATATATATATATATATATATATATATATATATATATGTATATTTCTAAATTCAACCTTTATTTTTACCAGGCACGTTTTTTATCTTCAGTAATGGCCTATTGCACTTGCACAATCCCCTGGACAGGCACCAGTCCACCACAGAGATCACAGAGCCTACCCACTTTTTTTGCTTTTTGTCTCTATTATACATTTATTTATAGGTAAACATCCAAAATACAACTGTATACAGTATCTACATCATATACTGTGTATAGTAGTATCCTTGAGAGTAACATGTCACACCCTTATTTCCCTTTTTGTACCCCCTTTCCTCTCGTTATCCCCTGTGTATTTACCCGGTTTCCCGACTACTCCACCTGTGCCGACCTCGCGCCTGCCTGTGATTTGGTACCGTCGACCTGAACCGACCCGTGTTTGGGTTACCTGCCAGCCCCCGTTCTGATTTTGCCTGCTCCTTTTTGGTATTAAATACTGATCTACCATAGCGCTTCTTGTCATCGTATTTGCACTTGGCTATCACCTGGTGTGTGATATAACGAGGGCATATCTTGTCTCACATCCACTCAGTTCTGAAGAGAACGATATGTGAAGTTTACCAAATGTATAAGCCTATAGGTAATCAGTTTTGTATGAAAGTTAAGAACAACAAAAAGTTTGTGCTCATTTGCACAATATTAAGTAGCCTACCGTTTAAATCCTACGCTGTGGGTTTGTTAACGCCAACTCATAATAATTACATGGCTTCAAGTGCCAAAAAACACTGCTGGACACATTCCCATATACGAATAGGGAATGCGTGAATAACGACCGATGAAACACCTGCCTTTACCAGTTTCTGGAACAATAGCAGATGAGCAAATACTCTCCGTAATCTCGCAACCGCACAGCCGATAAGTCCACATGTTTAAAGATAGGATGCCAAAATAATGTGGTGATAGCTAGCGTGTGTTGTACAGAATCGGCACCTGTCCATCTCCTGTCCGGTCGATTTGCGGCTTGCATTTGGGGTTAATTACTGCATACGATAGTGATAAAGCAGCTCTTTTATTCATTAACACCGTTTTCCTTTATTTGTAGCAGAAGCTTTCCTCTCAATATCGCCTGTAACCGACAAAGCAGTTTCTTGCTGATTATAGAGCATGATTTGGTTGTGCTGAAAGACTAAAGCAAATTAGTGGGGTGCAAAGAGTGTCCCTCTATTGTGACTAATACACTGTATGTCTATTTACACGTTACACATGCATTACTTAGCTACACACACACACAGACACATACACGCACAGGACAGAATTACTTCTTCAGCTTCTTATTATACTGGTTCCAGTGCCCCAATCGATTGGGAGCATTTCCAATCAATTAGCTCTGCATTATTTACCCAGCAGGTCAGTGAGGGAGCCGTTCAGACAACAGCAAATGGTAGCAAAATGTATTAAGGTCTTATGACAAGCATATGATTTATCTGGCTTTACATTAACTGTTCTGTTCTCTATAAGTAAAACCATTCTAGGGCCTTATCTTGCACCCAGCGCAAAGCGGTGCAAAGCGCGACGCAAATGCTAGTTTCAGACCGACGCAGTTGTCATTTTCCCATCCAGCGCCCACATTGTTTATAAAGAAAATCTACCTGCGCCCATTTCAGCACACGTGGGCGTGTGCATCTTAAAATGAGGTGTGGTCAGTCAAATTGTTGGCGCATTGCTATCATGACACAGCGGAAAGCCATTGCACGATTGACCAACAAAAACCTGGTCTGAATTCAATTGCACATTTCACTGTTAGTTTAAGGGGGCATTGTGAACATACTATAGGCCAGCAGGTGCACAACACGCGTACACTCTGCCTGTTTCACACACAGGGACACACAGCAGCACACAAACATGCAAAAGATTTAAAATAAAAAGATTACTAGGTGAAAGGTTATTATTGTGTACATCAAGATATTTTATCCTGCTGGAATCCTGCTGTTACTGCAGATGGTCTGCTTGTGCACTTTCAATTCGCGCCGACCATTTGTTTCCACTGGTAAACTGGCCCTAAATGCACTTGCACAATATACACTGAGCACGGGCAGTTGCATACAATTAATTTAATGACATAGTGTACGATTGCTGCAGATAGGCTACGCACTATAAAATGCAGCAATAAAATACAGCAATAAAATGCAGCAATAAAAAAACAGGCGCAGGGCAAGCGTACAGTGTGCCCTTCTCCAGAGGTCTGCCTTGGCGGTCAAGCCAGGTCTATTATAAAAGACCTAATAAACTATTAAGAGAGTCTTAAGGGTATGTCCTGAGTGGGGGGGGATTTGGTGACCTTCCTTTCTCACATGTATCTGTGAGTGAGCGTTTCGCTGCCAGGGTTTTATGAAAGTCTTTCATTTTCTTATCCTGTGTCAATTTGATTACAGCACAGCATTTCATGCTAATCATGAATTGGGGAAGGTTCGGTGTGTTGTGAACCGCCCTTGAGACAAGTGTGTGTGTGTCTTGGCACATAGCCCAGAGTCCACGCAGCATGCCTTAACCACAATTTCTGGCCTATACCAGTCCTTTGGTCTCCAGGTCAACATTCAAATTCACTATCCAACCTCCTTCACTCCCCAGCTTCCAAATAAATGGTGCTCCACTCAAAGTAGTGAACCAGTTCACCTATCTTGGCTACATACTTTCCTCAGACTGCTCCCTTGACACTGAAATAAAAAGCCAACAAAGCCCCATAAGCCCTTGGGCGCCTCTGCAGAAGGCTCTTTGAAAACCAAAAGTGGAAGGCCAGCACCAAGGTTTCCGAATACAATGCGGTATGTACCTCCACGGCAGAAACGTGGACGCCATACAGATGGCATATCACAAACATGGAGGCCTTCCACATCCGATTTCTTCACAAGATCGTATCCCCCATACTGAGATTCTTTCCATGATCAACTCCATCTGCATGGAAGCAGTAGTGCGAAAAAAGCATCTTCGCTGGATAGGGCATACCTGACCACCGCCTACCTCACCAAGCGCTCTATGGGCAAATCAGCGATGCAAAACAGCTGCTGGTGGACAACAGAGGCACTATAAGGACTATACCTCCTGCAGTGCTGCAACATAAACCCCACCCATCTTGAACCTCTGGCACTCGACAGATCGGCCATGCAAGTCACCTGTTCCAGGGTGACCGAACAAATACACTACATCAACCAACAGAGGAGGACCGAAAGACGTGACCAACGACACCAGAGGGCTGCCGGCATTACCCCAACATCTGGGCTCCCCTGCTCCCCCTGTGGGCAAGTGTGTGGTTCACACATTGGCCTCCACAGCCACATGAAGTAGCCCCCCCGCTGTCCAGCTAAGAAGAAGTGTGTTTGTGTTTGGTCATGCGTGTACTGTTTACAGCAGTACACTATGGAGGCTGAGATGTTCCGATGAAACATCTGTTTCACGCTCAATAATCGGCAACCATCTGCTTCTAGTACCGGTATTGCAGGTTTGCACAGTTAGGATCCTTGCAACAGAAAGTGTTGGAATCGTGCAAGCACAAACTGGAACACGTATTCAATGTTCTAGTTACAAAGCAAAATGTAATTATATGAACCTAACAATGGAAATATGCTTCCAGAGATCACTTGCTTTAGGTCTCGTAGAACTGCCAGGAAAGAACAGCGAGGAAAGATGTGACATGCAAATGTTTGCTTTATTTATTTACATATATTTAGTTTGGTTAGTTTCTTAAATGAAAGCTGTGAGTAGGGTTAAGAGGTTGACTTAACCCTCTGAAACCGAAGCATTGATTTTATCGATGTAGAATTCTTTTCTCCTTAAAAAAATAATGGTTTTTGAAGGATTCTTCAGATCTTAGCACTTACAAATAACTTACCAGTCCCTTACTTGGAGTTCTGCCCAAAGAGTTCAATTTCTGTCCCCTCAGACCAGATTAATCTTTTTCCTCATGCTCTCAGTCCTTTAAATGCCGTTTGGAGAACTCCAAGCAGGCTGTCATATGCCTTTAACTCAAGAGTGGCTTCCATCTAGCCACTCTACCATAAAGGCCCGATTAATGAGGTGCGGCTGAGATGGTCGTCCTTCCGTTCTCGCATCTCTGCATTCAGTTTCATTTGCCACAGGTGGACACAAGTTCAAGGCACATTTCAAGGATAATTAAAGCTCTGTCACCATTGAGTCGGTCACAGTGTTTAATCTATTAATTGTGGCCCCAGTAGGACCTTCAATAAAATCCATTGTTCTTTATAATCACCCTTTAAGATGGTCAGCGACTTTGCACATTAGAGGTGGGTCTTGCTGTTGTTGCTCCAAATATTTGGCTTTATGTTTTAGAGATGCTTTAAATCTGGAATTTGTTGAAAAAAAAAATCCTTATTTCAATACACACAATAGCTTTCACCATCCCGCCTGTGACTCCAGTCTCCTGCCTGAATCCAGCTTCATTGAGTACACCTGTGGTTACTCATGCTTATTTAAACCCTTATTTAAAGCCTTCCCCTCTTTGCCTAAGTTGATGAGTTCTCTCCAGATTAAGTGCTCAACACATGATCAGCGGTAAAAACCGCTCTGCGCTGGCTGTGCCGTTGGTTATCTAAGGGGAGAGCGATGGCACCCAACTATGCCGAACCGCTACCCTCGGCGTGGCGCATCGCTTGATATTGCTACCAAGCTCAAATTATTTTAACTTTGATCTCGGTTGCCGCTGACCATTCAAAGCGTAACCAATCAGATAACAGCTGTATGTGACGAAGCCAAAAGCTACGCATGCTAGCAGGGGAGGTAGAGAATGAAAGAAAAACTCATACTCTGTGTTTCAGAGTTCCCCGAACTCTATAACACAACAATAAAAACATACCACGATCTCGGCAGGAAAAATAATGCATGGTGAAATGTCAGATGGGGCTACCGGGTTTGAGAATAGGCATATAGTTTATGAACGGTGTGAAATGTTCTTCAGATACTCCGGTAGCATCCTTGTTGCCTAGAAACATGGTGAGTAGGTACCCTGCATACTTTTTGATGAGGTATACCTGCACTTTGCCTCTGCACCAGGCTGTTTCTTTCTTATCATCTGAAGGCAGCTTTAGCATTTTTGTTGCTCACCTTTTTTTAATCGATATTAAAAAAATATCTATCTATTTTTTTTTTATTAATTAAAAAGTTACAGATAGCAGCTTTAAGGATGAGATAAATTAACATACGATAGATGACATACATTAACAGATATTAACTCAATCCCCACTTTTGGCCTGGAACATTTCCAAATTTCATCAACATTCATACAGAGACGCATGCCCTGAAATGCACTTGCTAAGACTGGCCGTCTTCTAATTCGCCATACAGCAACAAGCGGATGAAATTGCTCTTCAGAATATTATTCCCATGACAAATCAATACTCCACAGAGAAATGGGTTGTTTAATTCATTTAGTTTTTGCTGTGGCAACCTTTTGAAACATTGTCGACAAAAACGCTCTGATGACTAAACCAATTAGATTTCAAAGGCTCACCCTCTTCACAACACACAGTATGTGTAGGAAATATATTACAAGGAATACAAGAAAGACTAGATTGACCATGAAAAATGACCTTCAACATTCATGCTTTATTTCTTGCGTTACAAAATGTGTGTCATGCCAGGATTGAGTAAAGACCCCATAAAATACGCAGTGTAAAGGAAACAGTAAAAAGATTGTGGGAACTATAGGTATTGATGTGTGAAATGAAAGTCAAAAGTAGGGATTATTATATTCATAGGGGCTTAGTTCATAGGAAATATTTTACAGTTCAGTAGCAATTACCTGAAATAAACCCCCACATCTTTGTTAATTAGTCAGTTAAAATATTTCAGCTGTTGCATAACCCACTCCACATGAGTGGTGAAAGAAGATTTTGTACATTTCACGTGGGTGTAATTTTTTCCTAAATCGCCATATTGTGGACCTCTTGGCGCCATTACTGCCTGAGGCAGGCATGTCATCGCCATAAAAGCCAACATGTCAGACTGTGTCACAAATCAGTGGACAATCCCCTGCTGACAACACCCGCACTGTTCCAATCTCCACCGACTGCTGGTGATATGTCAGCGTGTATCGATACATTAGATCAGCTCTCGTCACGCTGATGACATGTGAAAATTGAACATGAGATCGTTTTTACTGTAACTAGT
>JAOEHI010051165.1:0-19269 GCA_025447815.1 Percopsis transmontana | reverse complement strand
ACACACACACACACACACACACACACACACACACACACACACACACACACACACACACACACACACACACAGAGCTGCATAATTTAATAATATTGAATAATTTAATAATAAAAGGGCTCCTCTGATTGCTATAGCCACAGCTGGACAGTTGGACGGAACGTGTGTGTGTGTGTGTATGTGTATGTGTGTGTGTGTGTGTGTGTGTGTGTTAGCAATAGTAGCAGTAGAGTTCAAATGTGCATAGCTTGTTCTCTGTGTAAAAAGCGCTGTTCACTGGACTGAAGTTGAAGCTTATCGTTGAATATTTTATTTCCCACATAAACACACCCACCCACAAAGACAAACACAAACAGGGCGTACGCCATCCTGTGCAGTGTTTTAACTCTGTTCTCATTTAGATATGTTCAAACAGAATGGTGACTACGGGGAAACCATCTTTTAAAGTAGAATTGCTTACGAAGGGTCACAGAGAAACGGAACAAACTGTATTTTAACAAAAGCAGCCTGCTCTCTCTCTCTGCAGAAGAGAGAGAGAGAGAGAGAGAGAGAGATAGCAAGAGATCGAGAGAGAGAGATTAGAGTAATTGCAGTGTTAATATGAAGGAAAAACAGCCCGAAAAAAGATCACTGTCTAATTCACAGATTACGTCCAGGAGGTAAACATCTGGCATGCAGACCTACAGAAGACAGCCAGGCCAACAAATTACCAGAAAAAAGATATCATGATGAAATGTGAAAACCAGCCAGGATAGGGTTCCTTGTTTTCAAAGTGTAAGGCTAATCAAATAGTAAATTGAATAATGAATGATTCTGTAAACAAATCAAACATCTTCTCTATCCCTCCCTCTACAGCCACACGCACTTTTGTGCACAGGTGTTGTTTTTAAAACTTAAACAGTGAGCTGGGGAGGAATGTTATAACTCAATGGAGGTGCATGTGCACCTCTAAAGCAACTAAAGTCAAATGTTAATGTGAGTTAACAGCAGAAGATGTCCCCTCTGTTCCCATCACTACCTGCCTCTGGGCTGGACCTGACGCAACTAGGATGCCCTGTCTCCCCTGGGCCTCGCAGGCATGCATGCACACATGCACGCACACATGCGCGCATGCACGCACACACATACGCACACACCCTCCCTCAGGCACACGTAGAACATACTGGGAATTTTATATCCAGGCCTCAGTATTTAGGTAGGAGACCCCACATTCTCTCTCTCTCTCTCTCTCTCTCTCTCTCTCTCTCTCTCTCTCTCTCTCTCGCTCACACACACACACACACACAGGGCTGTGCTGGTGATAGATTGTCAGTTTGCAGCCGACAGTTCAATTCCTGCCCTGTGGGAGCAGGTGCGTGTCATTTCCTGTTCCTGTTCTCACCTGTCACATATCATAGATCAACCATGCCACCGGAGGAGAGAGGAGAGGAGAGCAAAGGAGAGGAGAGAAGAAAAGAGGAGAAAAGGGGAGAAGAGTGGAGAGGGGAGAAGAAAAGAGGAGAAGAGGGGAGAAGAAAAGAGGAGAAGAGGGGAGAAGAGAAGAGTGGAGAGGGGAGAAGAAAAGAGGAGCCTATGGGAGAAGAGAAGAGTGGAGAGGGGAGAAGGGAAGAGCTTCCAGGCTGTATCCGCACTAATTCTTTAATTTAACATTATCAAGTTTCAAAATACAAATAAGGGCGAGATGATGGTGTTCCATACACATCCATACATACTAACATGCCCAGTGAGAAAGTCTCCATTCGTCACTAGAACTACAGTGATCCTGTGTTCATTACAGCAAAACAATCAAATATACATTTTACCATAATGTATGAATTGGATTGGCTAAATAATAATGAACATGCAACCAATGGTTGCTATCCAAATTCAGCGGCCTGCAGCAGTTTGCCTAATCCCTCCCTACATGCTAGCTACATACTAGCATTATTATTCTAGCACCATAATAGAATAGTGTAATACAACTAGACAGCTGGCCGTTGTCACAGTGAAAGTCGCATGACCTAGACATGTTAATCCCTGTCCAGACTTGCAGCAATACCTCCTACAGAGAAAGCAGATTAACACACGGACACGTAGAAATATGTGTGTGTGTGCGCACGCGAGCATACACATACACACGCACAGATTTACACACAGATACACACGCACTTGTATCCTGATCGTGGTTAAGCATGCTCAACGCCATCTGTAGGCCTACATTGCGTTTTAGTTTTTTGTGCATGGCTATAATGAACACATGCATACGTGTACATTGTCAACATGCATGCGTAAGCCCTTACCAGGCAGCTCACAGCCAAGGACCTCCATCCTCATGCCTATTCCGGCAGGAGACCACCTCTCTGGGTAGACTCTGATGTACTGGGCGGCTATCTCGTCAAACCGCCGCACCTCAGGGGCGTCGTAGTGGTTGTTGCCCTCAAAGATCTACCAAGAGAGACAGAGAGAGGCCAAAAGAGTCAGTATTTGTACATACACAGGTCTTGTAAAAATGAGGCTGCTTAGCTGCCAAACTCGGTGCCATATGAAGAAACCTGGCACGTGCTACCTGTTTTCCTTGAGGTGACTTGCGAAAGCCTCGAAAATACCAGTCTTGCAAGGCTATATCTAGTGCGGGTGCAGTACTGCATTGATAGATGTAGCAGCAGTACATTTATAGATTAAATTGTATCTTCGGCTTTCTTGGCTTCCGCTATTTTTCCATTTTAAAAGTACTTACAAATTTCCCCAGATGCTCATCTAAAACGACAGGCAGATGAGAGAGAACATGATTCCAGAAACGGGAGAAAAGCCAGACACTCAGTCGTACAATTAAAGAGTTTTAAGGCACACTTTCTGAAGCGACTATACAGTTTAAAGCGCCCTGTCTCACATTGCTTTGGACTGCCTGCAGTGGCAATGCAGAAAAGAAAGAAATTTTTAATTAACACCCACGAGAGTCAGAGAGATAGCAGAAAATAGAGAAAGAGAGAGAGAGAGAGAAGTAATGGAGATGGATGGAATTGGAGAGAGACAATGAGTGGCAGAGAGAATAGGAGAGGTGATGAAATTGAATTATTATCAGACTGTAATAAAATGACTCCCCCCCCCCACCCCCTTCTGGAAATGACATGCAAGGCCATGAGAGAGACAAGAGCTGATTTGAAAGACATCTATAAATAAACTTTAGCCTACCCATGACAGAAAAGTAACATCCTGTGTACTTGGGGCTCGCAAAAATAGTTTCATGTTTTTTTACATCTTGCACACACAACTTATTTCCCCGTAACCCAGCACTTTAGTGTTAAGGGGGGTCTGTGTCTGGGACTCCAAAGGGTTAGATACACTACACACTACACACTACCTTTGGCAAGCCATGAATGCTGTCCAGGATGGTGGTCCACTCTTTGCCATTCAGGCTGTGGGCCAGTTTGTACCTCCTGACAAAGGCTCTGTTCTCGCCAGTGGTGCTGCCCTCCAGACCTCTGGCACCCTGAGTAATGATGCCACGCACCATCTTCGGCCCCCCGAGGTCCACCTGGACAGAACAGATTGGTTCCTTTCATTTTCAGCAGATTTACTTTGAGTTACACATAATCACTGTTTTTTGGGGCAAGTCACTGCAGGCCTTTTCTTGTTTTTAGAAAAACACGATTTTAACACTTAACGTGATTCAAGATTGATGTGGCAAAATCCAAACCATCTTCATGTCCTACATTTAAGCCATTGGATGCTACAACTAGCCATTCAACACATATTACCTTACTGGCAATATTGTGGTACAAAAGTAGAACATTTACTTGATTTTCAAACATAAAACGAACGACCATGTTCTGTGCTCCCACTGAGTTAACAACCTACCTGAAGCCACTCTTCTCCGGCGATGGGGTGAGCTGGGCTTGGAAACCAGCCTGAGCGACTGGCCACCAACCTGGCAGCCCCCATGGAGCCGTGGATATCTCTCATGGAGGACGCAGAGATCTGGGAGTCAGGCAGCAGACCTGACAACATGCCCTGCAGCTCCGAACAAGGGGCGTCTGCATTGGAGGTAGCAAGAAGAACGGGTCAAGAACAGCCTTAACGCTAGCTGTTGTAGTGCAGGACTTTCATTAGGAACACAGAGGTACACGCAGCATTTCAAGGTAAGGGCATCTTTTAAAGATAAATGAGGAATTAGAATAGCAAAAACATCCATTACCTTTAACATTCACTTAATTAATGTGGGCCCGGGACAAGATTCAGGGATGATGGATCTCTGACTAAGGCAGGAAACTTTTAAAATACATCAAATATTCTGTGAAAACGACATGCCTTGCCATTCTACCGACTTACACACTACATCCGTCTGATTCTTTCCCAGCCTGCGGCTCAGGACTTGATGCATTACTTTAACCCAGCGCAACAATTTTCTGGCAGAATTAAGTTAAAAGAGAGAGAGAGACAGAAAGAGAGAGAGATAGAGAGAGAGAGAGAGAACAGCTCATGGTGGTGTCTGAGCGTTGTTCTTGCCAGCTTTAGCTGGTTAAATCATTAGAAACCCCCTTGATGAATACAGTGACAGAGTAGAATGTGGACTGGAGGCAAAGGTGGACAGCGATAAAACAGATGGAGAGCGATAAGGAGGGCTTCACAGAGAGGCTGGGGGTTAAGGCACAGGACCGAAGAGGAGGTTAGAGGACAATCGAGATAAAGAGACAGAGACAAGGGGTCAAAAAAGGGTGGTGTAGAAGGACGAGGTGAAGAACGAAGGGTGCAAGGCAAGGGAGAGAGAGAGCGATTGGAGGAGGGGGGAACGGTGGCAGAAGGAAGGAGGGAAAGACAGAGAGGGTGACATTGAGAGGTGGCGACGAGTGACACTGAGAGGTGGCTATGAGTGACATTCATCGGGTCACCGTGGCGATGAATGTTTAATGCGACCGTGAATAATAAACAATAACCGCGGTGGCTCACAGTTGAACCTCCTAACCTGACTTGCTTCTTTCTTACTATCTATCTACAGTATCTATCTATCTAGAATGTAGCTTGAGCTAGACTCTAGAATGAGTCTTTCTAGCAGCAGGGCTGTGGGAGTTGATGTGAACATCGACAGAGATCACACAAATAGATAGATATCACACACCACCACAAGAGCCCTTGACTTAAACACTACCACACACACACTACACAAGGTGTGTAGCCACGATTTTTCACAGAAGTAGAAGTGCACTCCTAATAAACACTCTCTGAAGTGTAGCCCACACACACACTCACACACTGTGCATTTCCTGATAACACACCAGACTACAGAAGTATACATGTAATGCTGACACACACACACACACACACTCACACACCTGCTGACAGAAATACACACATAAAGATATCAGGCCCAAACGCACACAAACACAGTTTTGGTGTTAAAAGTAACAGAGTTAAAAATAGTAGAGAGTAGTTGGTAGAGAGGACCTGAGATAAAGGAGAAGGCGATGAGGGAATGATGAGAGTGGAAATAAGTCAAGGAGAGGAGGGGAAAAAAAACAGGACCCAAACAAACTGAAAGGAAAAAGACAGATGACGAGAAAGACTTTGAACACGACAAACTGATTTCAACGAATGACGTCGCTGACCCACTGCTACGTGTCTACTGCTATGCCATTTGCCCTGGCATGGCGCGTGTGGAAAGAAAGTCTGAACAAAAGAAAGAAAATGAGAACGAATGCACAAAACCACAGAGGAAAAAGAAAGGCCTGTAAATTAACAGATAGCTTTTCACCACATCACATCATGGTATTTCCCTTTCAAATGCAGGGGAACAGTGGATATTTTATGCTTTGGTTTAGCCTCTTTGCTGGCAAGCTAGCAACGATGAAGAGTCTATACTATACTAACTATACTTTCAGTGTATTGTGGGTGTTATTACTAATGTAACAGGTTGGAACTGCAAACATGTAAATCCAGGACAGCTAGAGCAACCAGCATCATAGCGAGTATTTTATGCTATTTAGGCATAAACATAAACTTTGGTTTCTCAACTGTAGTAAACCACCAGCAAGAGACCCCTGCTTTGTCCCCATCTCTCTCTCTCTCTCTCTCTCTCTCTCTCTCTCTCTTTCTCTCCGTCTCACCCCCCCACACACACACAGCCATAATGGTTAAGTGTGAATGTGATTTGTGTGGGTGCTGAAACAGCCCTCCTAAATAGGAGCATATCGCTACCTCCCAATGGCCACTACTGTGGCAGCAGAGAGGTGCCCTAACCCAATAACGATAGGCTGCATTTACACACACACAAACCTGTCTGTGAGGACTGACGCCGTGTGTCCTTTGTGTACAAAGACACATTTGCACACACACATAGACGGATACATAAAAACAAAGACATAAACTCTCTCTCTCTCACGCACACACTCTCACACACACACACATGAGTGGATGGTCTAATTAGGTTTTATCTATTTATAGTATTGAGCTGATTATGGTGGCTGGAATAGTGTTTGTTTGCCAGAGCTGCAGATGAAAGCTGAGAGCCTGTTACCCTCTGATGCTATCACCCACACATCACCCTCAGGCATTATTCTATTAGGCCTTCGTGTACACGCGTGTGTGTGTGTGTGTGTGAGAGAGAGAGAGAGAGAGAGAAATAAGAGAGTGTGAAAACAGAAACATCAGATGGATGAATGGATGGACAACTGTGTCTGAGTAGATGGATGGAATGGAAGGACAGACTGGCATGAAGCAACACAGAGTCTCGTCATATTGAAAACCAATTGCCAATCAATTTATCAAACCGTGAGTAATTATTAAATAATAACTGCCAAAACCCCTTAACCTAACGGCAGTATACAGATTTTTTTATTTAGTTTTATTTATCTTTTATTTAACCCGCTGAGATACAATATCTCTTCTGCCAGGGAGTCCTGGTCAAGGTAAGGCAAAATGAAATAACACCACAAAAACATACCAAAACACAACCAACATATGCAAAACGTTCAGGGATCAGGGGTTAAAACAGAAGTCCTGAAAAGGTAGAGCATCCTGGAAAATCAAGAAAAATAAGGGAATCATGGAATAATGAGAAAACACACACACACACACACACACACACACACACACACAGACACACCTGCTGACAGGGCCAATTATTATAATAAACTGGATTTTTTGGACCGGGGGGTTCTGACCAAAAATAAGATGTGGTTCTGCTCCAACTGGGTTCTCACAGGACAAGAGTATTAGCATGTTTATCTACAATTAGGTCCCAGGACGAAGTACAAAACATTGAGAACCCCAGGAGGGACATAAAGTCGGCCAATTGACAGGTTGCCTACCCGTAATCTGGCAGCCGTAGAGCTCAAAGCGCATGGCGATGCCGTTCTTCCACGCCTGCGGTCTGATGCGAACGAAGCGGGCCAGCACCGGCTGGGGGATGCGGTTCAGGACCACCTCGCTGGGGTCTGTGTTGGCATGGAACAACTGGAGAGTAACAGATAAATATAGAAATAGGGTTAGGACATTTGGATTAATAACAATAATGCAGACGTTTGTTCTCCTCCAAAGGAAATAACATCCTGATTTGCTCAAGGACACGTCAAAAAGGTGAAGGCTTGCTGACACAAGGGTTTGGAACCTGTGTCCTCTGGGATTAACTACTCAGCAAAAAAAAAGGTTTTTTATTTATTTATGTGACAGCACATTCACAAAGAGATTTTCTGTGTTGTGTGTATTTGTGTATGTGAGTTGGTTTTTTTCCCTCTTTTTAACTTTGATCTTAAGCATGAGAATGTGTAAGCTCTCCTGCACACACACACACACACACACACACACACACACATGTTGAAAGAAACTGGATGTATCTGTTCACAAAGGAAGAGGTGCATAAAGTTTCACACACACACACACACACACACACACACACACACACACACACACGGGTGGGGTTGAAGGTCATGCTGTATGTAATTCATCATGGGGGTAAGTGTGTGAGAGTATTCTCTTCTCACGTCCTCCTGACACACACACACACACACACACACACACACAGGAAAACACCCTTCTACGCCTCTTCACACACACACAAAAAGAAAAACATTTGCTGACATCTTTGAACTCCAAGTACACACACACACACACACACACACACACAGACACATCTACACACACTTCTGTCTCCAAAACACTGTAGGCTTTACACACACACTCACTCTGAATAGCCACTACAACCACATATACAAGCACATCCGCAAACACACCCAGAGAACACACACTTAGATAAAGAAATGACATGCAAGGACACACAGCCAGAAGCCCTCTCATGGTCTCCTGACACCGAGACTCTGTCTGTCTGTCTCTCTCTCTCTCGCTCTCTCTCTCTCTCCCTGTCTCTCTACACATACTGTACCACAGGGAACAGCTAGAGTTTCTTTTCTCCAATCCCCCCGCTGTGTCCTTCAATGCGCGGCGTGTCTCAGCCTCTCATTCTGTCTTCTGCTCTTTCCCGCCATCACGACATTAATGATGATGCCTTTTTAACTGCCTAATAGTCTAGCTTCATAGAAGTATTTTGTTCCCCTCCGTGTCATGTCATTGTAGTTATTCATGTTGGACAGAAAGTGCTGTCTCTGCGCTGTTCCTCCATTTCATTGTTTCACTTGCTGTGTGTGTGTGTGTGTTCTTTTGAGAAGACAGTGACAGAATGAGGATGAATGGGGTTTTCAGTGTCCACCAGCAGGGGTTGGCTAGAGTGAGCTGGCTGCGATCTGAACCCGTGGCCCCCTGGGTGAAGCTACAAAGTCATATTGAGTGAACTAATGCCCTTACAATGCCCTTAATACCACAAACTGTAGCCTGTGAAATGATGGAAACATGCCTAAAGCCCCAAAAGACTTAATGGGATTGTGGTAGGCGACTGTAATTACCAGTGTGTGTGTGTGTGTGTGTGTGTGTGTGTGTGTGTGTAATTACGAGGACTTGCTCTAAGGGACTAGGGGGCTGACTAGGGGTAGTGGGTGAAAGCTGATTTCCCCTGGCACGCACTAACATTCCCGGATACACACACACTAGGGTGTACGGGTGTGTACTTATGTGTCTGCATGTGTGCGTGTGTGTGTGTGTGTGTGTGTGTGTGTGTGTGTGTGCGCGCGTGCGCGTGTGTGTGACAGACATCTCTGAGAGCTGAGTTAATGCCCGGCTGTCCACAGACATGAAGATAGTGTCCCTCACTGTTTCCATTTCCCTCCTTCATGGTCTATATTTATTGCTCTAAAAACTCCTTTATTCAGTCGTTGTTGTTTTGTCGGAAAGTTGTTTTGACTGACGGGGCCAGTCCCCTCGCAGTGATAAAGCATTTTAGTTAATTAAACGCTGTTCCATCTAATACATGTGTCACCGCCAGGCAGTTAGGAAATAAGTGAGGCTACACACAGTCATTAGTAAACAATTTACTGTCCCTGTTTCATTTCTGCAAGGTTGAGGCATTATGCTATCATACATTATATTGTATGCTTTGATAGGGAGAGAATTCGAAGGGTCCCCCCTGCCATGGCTGGGTGTGTGTGTGTGAGTGTGTTTGTGTGTGTGTGTAAGGAGATACGTAGTGTTCTGGGGTCTTTACCTGAACCCACCGTGAACAGCTGCTGCTCTCGCTCAATCAACTAATGGACAACACCTGCAAGGGGCTCAGGTTCTCCTCGGCCCTGTGTGTGTGTGTGATTAGACCACCTGTGCTAAGTGTTGAGGTAAGCTGACACCGGGAACACCGCGTTGAACTGTCACACTTACTTTCTCACTTCCTCAGGCTGACCACATGCTTCATGCGAAAAAACGAATTTTAGCTGCTCTTTTAGGTCGACCCAGCGGGCGTCCACCTGCTCTTCCAGCGGCGTATTTGTGTTTCTCGCGCCATGGTGCGTGACGGCTCCAAGCGGCAGCGGAACCGGTGCACGCCCTCCCAACGCACCCTTGCCTACAACCGGTCAACAATGTGTGTTTTTCTTTCGTGCTTCACACAAGTACTGTCCTGATTTGGGGTGTTCTGCGTGCAGCTTGGTAATAGAAGGCGTATTTCCCTCTTTGACTTCAGTTCTATAGCGAGTTCTATATGTAGAATTACTCGCGTTGTCTCTCTGGCACTCCCATGCACACGGTCACTTCTTCCACTGGGACCTTCTGACTGTGTTTGTCCTAGTGTGATGAAATGAGAGGAGATGGAGGGGGGCGGCTTTACTATTTTATAACACAGACACACACACAGACACACACACACACACACACACACACACACACACACACACACACACACACCGGAGCAGACAGAGCACGGACATTTGAATAATTCAGCGTGTCTGCGCTGGTCCTTGCTGAGACCTGACTGATTGTGTCCCAGGCCCATGACAGGACCACACACACACACACACACACACACAGGAGACGGATGCAGCAGGAAATGAGTCTTAGTATAGTTGGATCTTGAAGAAGACAGACAAGTAAATCCCCCTTAAGAACAGGTTACATTACAGGCTGTAACCCCATGCAGGTGTGTGTGTGTGTGTGTGTGTGTGTGTGTGTGGGGGGGGGGGGGTGACCAGACAGTGGGGGTCCAGTGAAGACTACATACAGTATACTGATATAGTGGAGACCAGATGACATATTGTATCAAATGATTTATGATACTAAACTATTCATCCTTAACAAGCTTTCCTTACTGTATTTGTTCATCAACCCACTCTTCTCCCTGTGTTTCTGCTCTGACCTGAGCCTTCCCCACTCTCTCCTCCGTGCGCTGGCGTTCGGCCAGGGTGTTTTCTGATCGACCCACAGGGACTTGTGGTCAACACCCGTCTCTGCAATTCTCATTACTCTTCCTCTCCTCTCTTCCCCTCGTTCATTTGCTCCCCGGTTCCCTGGCCAGCGTTTCTGCGTTTCCTCCCCGTCTCACTTTTCGCTCCCCCGTTCCCCGAAGAACGTTTCTTTCCCCTTCAGGTTTTTCAAAACCTCCTCATGGGCTCTCTGCACCATGCCCCCCTAGTCCCGCTCACTCTCTCATCCCCTCCCGGGGTCACTGCTTCATTAGCTTGAATGCTTGACCCAGCACTCTCTGGTTCTCTCTCTCTCACGTTTTTTTTTGTTGCTATTAATGTCTGGTGTGTATTTGTGCATTTTTGTGAATTGTTTTGTTTTGAAGTAGATATATAAAAAGGACATTTAAGACTAGACATTCTAAAAAGGTCTTTCTTTCTTTCTTTCCAATTTGTATTCCTACCCACACCCCCCCCTCCATCTCTTTCTCTCTCCTAATCCATCCTTCTCTACAGATGAATATGTCAACAGGATGTTTCAGTTGGCTGCGATCCACAGGAGACCTGCGGTCATCTAGGAAGCAAGTTTGATTACATTTGCACGCCGCAGACCTGGTGTGCAAGATGTCCGGATAAGGGTTCATAGGCAGACGCCGGTGCCCTTCGTCCTGGGACTTAGGGTCACCGAAATTGGCTGCCGTGTTCGTCAGTCAGACAAGCTGCAACAAACAAGACCACGGCCAATTCTGTGCTCTGAATTATTGAGTAGACAGACTGGTCTATAGTACATTGTTTTAAGTGTCGAGTGTACAACTTCGAGGGGAGGGTTGTGTTAAAAGCAGCAACATGAGAGGGGAACATTAGAAAAAGATTAGAAAGAGAAATGTATTATTTTTTTTATATATTTATCGTTATATCTTTTGAAAACTGTTGTGAAAGCAGGGAAGATTATTACAAAAATAAAAAAGGGAAAATAACAATGAGGCTGTAACTATTTTATTAGGGTTTTTAATGTTTAATTGTGGTTTTGTGTCTTTTCTTATTTGTTTTTTCTAAAAAGAGCCCTCTGTTGGTAAAATCGTCTTTTCCTTTTTGTTTTGGGTGTCTCAGGTCAGTGACAGATGTGTGTTTGTGTGTGTTGTGCCTGCCAGTACGTATCTCCCGGTGTGCCCTTTCACTGTCTCTCCTAAACGTTTCTACAAGTTAACACGTATTCCATATGTTCTATCTGGCTTTGAACACGCCTTTAATAGCTTCATCAAATACATTACAGCTCCCACAAATCACCATAATGCTCTGTGACAATGGCTCTGCCCTGAGAGCTGCCGTACACATGTCACAAAGCCCCTATGTGTATGTGCGTGCGTGTGTGTGCGTATGCGCAGTGGTGCTGTAGCTACAGATGTAAGACAGATGTTACACGCAAACACCCATGAACAATGAAGGTGCAGCATGTGCACACAAAGGACTTTGCTCAGTCTCACAGTCGTCCTATTGATCCATTTCTCAAACACACCAGGACAACATCGAAGGCCCATTTGTACAAACGGCATAAATTAGCCTGTCTAAATCCTGATGCCTTTCACAGAAACACACTGGGGAGAGAGAGAGAGAGAGAGAGAGAGAGAGAGAAGGATGATGGACTACTGAAGGAGGAGAGGAGGGGTGGAGGGCGTGATTTAGGAAGAGAGGGTGAGAGGAGGAAGAGAATGAAGATGTCAAGTGAAGGAAGGAGGAGGGGAAAAGGGCAGGGATGGAGGGATTATTGGATAGCGATATTCTGAAGGTAGTAGTAAAGTACAGCAGGAGGAGTGAGAGATGGACAGGCGGAAAGATGGATTTATTGTATGGATATCTTACAGTATATGGACGAATGTGTGGATGAATGGATGAGAGACAGACTGGTGGATTAGTCCTTGTGTTACCAATCATTCTATATATTTAGTTATATATTGTATCATGTAATGTACACACACACGCACACACACACACACAAGGATAACAGAGGCAAGGCCTATGCTGACTGGTCAACTGGGGCTGCGGAAGCTGAGAAGGGAACATTCAGGCAAAAAAGGGCGCTGAAGCAGTCCTTTCCCTGCCTCATACGTGACAGCGGCATCGCTCTCCCCCGCCCGCCATCTACCCAGTCTGCGCTCTAACCTAGCTGTGTTACCCTTCTTTTTGTGTTTCCTTACAGTTAGAGGCGGCAGCGCAGAAACTCTCTACGGATTATGCACTTCTCGGTGGAAAACCTTTTGGGGGTCACGGGTCAAAAAAATGACTGGGTTAAAAGAATGTGAAGTCCATAACTTGAGTGCCTGTCTGCAGGGACCTGTTGGCAGTAGATAAATATTGTGGAATGTCTACACAGACAGACAGACAGACAGACAGGCAGACAGACAGACAGACAGACAGACAGGCAGGCAGACAGACAGACAGACAGACAGGCAGGCAGACAGACAGACAGAGGGAGCGCTGAGCTTCACCATGAGATTATTGAACAGACCGCCTCACCAGGGGGCCAAAAGACTCTAAAGACTCTCACCAGTTGGTGTGTGTGTGTGTGCGTGTGTGTGCGTGTGTGTAGTGGGGAGGGGGGGTTCGAAGAGTAGGGCAAACGCAGCAGTAGCTCCTGATTTATTCTCACCCCCCGAGCCTTCAAAGACTGTAACATACACACACACACACTCACACGCACACACACACACATATACACACACACACACACGTGCACACAACTGCTCTTGCTCTCTGTCAGGTTTGAAGTGGCTTTCCAGGGTTCTGGGGAAACCGAGGGGGATTATGGGTGGTGATACCCAGCCACTAAGCTCAAAACATCCTCGTTAATAATCCTCTGCACTCGATAGGTTAATTTGTTCTAAAGCAAGAACCCCAGTTATCTAACAGCTGTTAGATAACTGGTGCGAGATGTTACTTACAGTAGTTAAAACGCAAAATGTTTAGTTAAATGTGAACCGACCCTAAATAATAGTTGACTTACTGTTTAGTTGATTGATTAAATGACTAAGGGACTCACTGATTGACGTATATAGATTTCTACGCTTCTCATTTCAGGCCAGGGTTAGATTAGAACCACATGCTCGAGACTGCCTCATTCTCCAACCTAGAATTTTCCTGTGCCTATTTCTTTTTCTTTTCCCACAAGTCTTTCTGTGATTTATCCATCAATCACACTTCTGTGGGTCTGGAAGCAACATACAGCTAAGCCTTATGGGATCTGTAGTGCACTAGGGAAGAGGCTGTTGGCTAGACTGCATCTCCGATTTCTTCCAAAGAAAACGACGTCCCATGTGCGTGTATTGGGGAGGCGGGGGCGGCGTGTGTGTATTAGCATTTGGGTAGAAGCGTTGTGAGACCGCATGCAGGACAAACACATGTGACCGCTAGCAGGAGGAGCAGATGGGATGGAAAACGCAGGCCCAGCAATGGAACAGGAGTCTAAGTCTCTTTCTACTGTGACCGCGTGCATTTGCAAAAATTTAAAATCCCCACAAATCCCCCCCAGACTGCTGTAGTCCACACCCCCCGCACCGAAACAGCGTAGCGAACCAGTCTATCCAGTTCAGCAACAGGACGGGGCTGGGACCAATAAGATCTGGGAATCAACTGGGATGTGAAAAACAGATCTCACACTGGAATTACAGTTGCACACAGGGCGGAAAAAGTCACCAATTGGGGCTTTAGGGTGTAGGGGGGGGTTTGGGGATGACTGTAAAGTGTTAAGTGGACCGGTGGGCGATACAGGATCCCTGTGGAAATACTGACCAGCTGGTGTGGTTTATATCAATGCACTCACACCTCATTTTGATCAAGAGTGTGTATGCATGTGTGTGCACGCGCATGTGTATGCATATGAGTTTGGTGTGATCCCAAAGTCCTTATAGACAAGTGTGGCCACTCGGCAGCCATCTTTGTAACGCCATCTTTGGCGTTGTGGACTTCTCCAATAGAGTTCTATTCAGGATTCGTGAAGTGGCCTGTCTCTTCTACAATGTCTCTGGTGATCCTGTGCGTGTGCGTGTGCGTGTTCTAACCTTGTGGTTCTTGCCGTGTCTGTAAATCATCCAGTCCTCTCCGTTGGTGCTGACCTCCAGCTTAAAGCTGGTCACGTAGTACGTCTTTTGAGTTTCCTTGGAGACGGCGCCCTGCGTGGAGATGCCAGTCAGCACCTTCAGCACGAGGAGGTCCACCTGAGAGAGAGGGAGGGAGGGAGAGAGAGGGAGGGAGGGAGAGAGAGAGTTAGTAATAGTGAACCTTATCTCATCTACATCCATCGCTCACCTTCCCAACTACTCCTTCCTCCCCCTCCCTTGCTACCTTACCTTACCCCCCCCCCATCCCAAATCGATAGTAATGACCCGGGCCTCATTTTAATTTCCTCCCATACAATAGCTATAATCACCTCCCTGTCCGCCTGCTGAATGCCAACGCTACGTGCCTAGCATGCCGCTAGCAGCGTTTTCGCTATACGTGGCTGGCATGCTGTGGTACGTTCAGGCTTATAGGATTTATTCCTCTCCCACATCCCTCAGGTTTGAACTAATGCTTGTAACCTAAAGGAATACTAATATACAACATGGACATTCCAGAGTGGCGCTACAGAACAAATATGGATCAACAAAGACTGTGGGATTATTGTCCATTAAAGCCAGCTTTTTAACAGCACTGGTGTGTGTTTGTGTGTGTGTGTGTCTGTACTGTCTGTGTGTGCAGGATGTAGTCGAAAACACAGGAGAGGTAAAATGCTGCGTTTGTTATCTGTCACAGAGACAGGTGTTTTAGATTACTTCCAATACACACACACACATACAATACATGCACATACATACACACACACATACACACACACACACACACACACACACACACACACACACACCGGCTTTGGGACAGACAAAGACCCACCAAGACAACTAATCAATAGTCCGGAACAGAGGAGAGGAAGAGAGACAGAGGAGAGAGATTGAAATAAGGGGAGAGAGAGAGAGAGAGAGAGAGAGAGAGAGAGAGAGAGAGAGAGAGAGAAAGAGAGAGAGAGAGGTACTAAGTGAGTATTCCCTTGGAACACTCCTCATCCATCACAAAGCTGTTAGAATCACAGATGAGGCTCGTATCATCGGCGCTCGCATCATCAATCTGCGCCACAGCTAGGAAGAGCAGACCCCAAAACAAGACAAAAAGGAAAATAACAAAACGTAATCCAATCGACTACTAGCGAGTAGAATGTAATGGCCCTACCTTAACTTAAGGGTTATTATAAAGCATTCATTAGGGCTCCATTAAGTCCTTTCATAACGCTTCTATAAGCACTAACAACATACGTGCTACAATGCATAAATAACAAACCCAACTTTAAAGTCATATCTATCTAAAGTTAACCGTCAGTCTAAAGACAGATATTCATAGAGGAAATATTTAATAGCGGGCTGGGGTTATGTGGTTATGACACATTCAGAAACACAAACCCCAGGACAACTAATATGTATAGCCAACACGGCCACACGGCCACACACACACACACACACACACACAGACGCCTGACACGAACTTCTCCTACAAATCAGCATGCACCAACACACGGACATACAGCCAGGGGTGCACGCGCCTGTACGCATGTCCCGAGATGGGAGAGGCCGGGTGGGGGAGGGGGGCGCACCGGCATTTATGACAGCTGCTTGTCAGGACGGCAGCATGCCATGCACACTTACACGGGCCTCTCCCTCTCTCCCTCTCTCCCTCTCTCTCCCTCTCTCTCTCTCTCTCTCTCTGCTAGGTGTTAACACAGGAGAACAGCTGAGAGCCTCTGTGGAATGCAGTGACCTGACCACAACACCAGTGACCAGAGAGAGAGAGAGAGAGAGAGAGAGAGAGAGAGAGAGAGGGAGGGAGAGAGAGAGAGGGAGGGAGAGAGAGAGAGGGAGTTTGACAGAGAGAGCAGAGAGAGAGTGGCTGCATAAGTGAGACCGTTAGTTTCACAGTAATCTCGGATACAGTCCTCACACTGTGCTGTACGTCCTGGTCTAAGTAAACGCCACACTGGAGCTATAGCTTCCATTTTCACAGAGCTGCTGGCTAGCTGCTGTCGTTTCTGCAACTGGCATCGCAACGTTGTTCCTCCACATCTAAATGAGACGTGCTCCGGCAGTACAGGGACTGGTGGCCCTGAGTAAGGGCACGGCTGTGTTGAAAATGTTGAAATACAGGCGGCCAAATGGATGGAATGGCCAAGCTATTGAGCACAGGGTACTTTCCTACAACAGCCAAGGTTTCCACCATTATTCGTCCTGTCAAAGTCTCCGTCAGACCCTAATCTGCGAACACACTCTAAAACACAAGGTACTATCACATGTTAATATGTTCTCTCGGCGTAGACAAACCAATGGCAGCCATCAAGATGAACCTCCTTTAAGAGTGTGATCTCAGCTGTTTTGAAAGCATTTTTCTCTCTCCAGGACCCTCTTTTCCACCCATCCTCATAACTCGCTACCGGTTTGTGGCACAAATTTGGCACCATGACGGTATACAGGAAACCATGCCTTACCCAAGCACGTAGCTATTAACCTTGATATGAACACACACACTCAAATAGATCATGTTGATTTATCATGTGGGAAATGTCCGCAGATAGAATTTAAAACATTGTTGAAAGGAGCACTCTAAGTTCAAATGTAGCTTTGTTTTCTCACATATTTAAATGATAATTTAATTTGTTTTAGAAAGCAATATTGTGCATTTAGTGACTCTTGAGACAAATAAATATATTTTTATGAACTGTGCCTATTTAAAATTTCTACAATACATATACAGTAGCAAAAAGATAATAACAATAATAATATAATAATAATTTATAATAATAATTATATATAATAATCTGCCACAGAGAACAACCGTGTGTTCCTGCAACTGGATATATATACCTGGATGTATTCCTTGTTGCTGTCTTCGTGGGGTGTCCAGCCGTTGTCGTCGTAATTGAGTCGAGCCTGCCGTGGCAGCCAGCGGTTGTCATAGAAACTTGACGAGGCTGTGATCTGGTCATCTGTGATTTTCCCGGACTCCATCCCAAATGGATTGCTGCAGTGAACAGCTATGTGAAGAAAAGTATACAACAGAGAGAGAGAGAAAGTTAGATGTTTCTCTATTATTCTTGCAATGAGTCCTATATGTTACACAAACAAACACACACACACGCACTCACAAGTATACTCACTTTCACTGACTTCCTTATGTGTCATGTTGTAGCGTGCAGAGAAACCATCTTTAGCCACGGCCATATCAGTGTGGAAGGACAGGGAAAGAATCCCAGTAGACGATTGGATCTCAGGAGGGACCCTGGTCCCACAGTAACGACCAATCAGAGGACCAACTGCAATACAGACAGGAAGTCGTTAGTTAAGTGAAACATTGTTGTTATTCCCTCACACATATCATTTATTTCAAAATATTGACTTGGTAGTATGCCCAAGCATTTGTGTTTATACATAAATCAATGACTTAATGACATTTCATGTAGACCTAAACCTTGTGTAAACGAGCCATTACTTTATAAAAGCTTTTAACACAGGAGAAATCCAATGGGGTTTCCCTGCGCCAAACCCAGATCACAGCCTTGTGCTTACTAGAGGCTGCAGTGACACAATACCCTGCTTTAATATTGATCCCTCGACATGTCAATAATGTACATCTCTCCTCATGTCAACGTCTTTCCTTCATCCCTTCATCCTCTCTCTCTTCACACCCTTTACTTTTCACTTGTTTCCCTTCTATACATTATCTCTATCCCTCTTTCTTCTCACAGCTTCAGTCTGTCATGGCATGCTCTCTTCTCATCTATCAAATATATCCCTACATGTGCCTTCCCATTGTGACTTTGTGTGTGTGTGTGTGTGTGTGTGTGTGTGTGTGTAAATCCCAGGAACTAAGTGATTCCTCTCCTGTCCTCCTCTCTAATACCACAACTTGTATACTTGTCAACACCAACAGATGAGTGTGATTTAAAGCCTAAGGGTCTGCATATGGGTGTGTGTGTGTGTGTGTGTGTGTGTGGATGTGTGTTTGTGTGTGTATATGCGCACGTATGGCCAACCTATTTCTGTGTCTGATGGATTCATCCTGCAATTCCTTGTCTTCACACACACACACACCCACACACACACACACACACACACACACACACACACACTTAAGCGCGCACACCCAGAGAGAGATGAGTTAGAGGTAGAGAAAGAGGAAGAAGGGGGAAAAAAGCAGCAATCGATCAGGGTTATTGATTTTTGTCTTCTTTTGGATTGGGTGGATGTGTGGAATAGGCTCTTGAGCAAATAACTGTAATAACTCTTTCCTGACGGAGGGCAAGGAGACAAGGGGAGGGAAGAGAAGAGAGATGAATCAGATGGAAAAAAGGAGAGAATAGAAAACGAGAGGAGAGAAGAGGGGACACGCCGGGGGGGGCCCCGCCCCCCCGGCGGCGGGGGGGGGGGGGGGGGGGGGGGGGTGGGGGTGG